>CACRXK020003780.1:4498-34126 GCA_902702795.2 Paramuricea clavata | reverse complement strand
CCCCCCCCCCCCCCACACACACACACACACACGCACACACATAAATGGTGTAATAAGCCGAACTGATGACCCCTTTTCCATACCATGCATAAACTCTTGTGACCCCCCCCCCATTCTTACCCATCCACACCCTTCGATAAATAGTGACTGGTCCCTTATATTTAATAATTGAAGCTTTAATTAACATATATGAGCGTCTTGTTGGTGCATGTATGTACATGAATTATAAATGACCGTGGTATGTTGTGTATACTGTTTATATTCACAAAATTTTGTACGTTTTAAGGAACACATTTAAGGAGTGCATTTTAAAAAACAGTGCATTCATATTTTTCAGTACCGAAATATCGTGATTATTATGATCTACAATATACGGTTATATACCTTGCTGCGCGCTGTATATTTATTTGCCTTCCAAATTTAGTAGGTTTAAATACAATTAGAGTTTAAATACAAGTTCCGTCAACACAGATAATCGATATAATTATAGTTGTGTTGCTAAATCCCCAGTGTAATTATGTTACCAGCTCGCGAGTTCATGTTCTTTTTTTCCAATTTTCGATTGTGCTATTTTCTATTGTTCCTGTCAGGCTATTTTCAAGCATAATCTAATATAATTGTTGTATACATATATATAGCTACCACGCTAATTAATTTAATTTCCTTTTTGAAATTATGAATCAAGAAAAAATTGTCAACAAATTCTGCGCAAAATTTCTTAATATATATTATGTAGACTACTGTATAATGACTATACTGCATATGTATGTTTCGTATGTGTACTATACTTTTAGTTTTAGGCCTGATAACTACTATAGGCCTATATTGCGTATAGTCGCGTTTATATAGTAGAGACCATAGACACCTTACGTAAGTCTCATGCAGGTCAGCTGTGTTATGTCAAACACCGTCATCGCTTTAGCCTCTTTGATTTTGTTAGTACGGAAATCGACAAGAGTTGAAACGTTTATGAACACGAAAGTGTTCTGGGCTATTTTTTGTTTGTGCTTCTGCGTTCATCTGGACTGATAAATTAAATGCGTCGTTGTTAATTCTGGTTGTACTATATATATATATATATATATATATATATATATATATATATATATATATATATATATATATATATATATATATATATATATATATATAATAATCTATAAGTTAATCACCAACACATATTTTAACGTTTCGACGTTATTGTCTTCATCAAAGTAAAATCATTTACACAAACCCCTACTTTTATACCCTACCAGATAAGCATAATTATTCATACACCTTAGAATCCTGTTCAATGTTCAACCCCGAGGGGTACATTGTCTTAAGACTATTAACCCAATACATTTCCCTTATAGTTGGTTCTGCTGGGTTGGTTCAGTTTGTCAATTATGACTATATCACAATCATTCATTAAGCCATTATGTTTTTCGCCTAAGAAATGTGAATGAAAAAAGGCTTGTGTATGAGCTTTGTTGGACATTGCTTTCCTTTGGCAAGATTTATAATTATTCAATCTAAAGCGGAATTTATCTGTCGTCTGGCCAACATATGTATGACTAAATGTCGAGGTTCGAGGTAATTAACTGACTTATTACATGATCAGGAGGTTTATTCACAAAACAGCTCTTACGCTTGTGGGACGTAACACAAGGCTGAGTATGCGCACTATATACGCTTTAAAATGTGGTCAAGCATGCGCAGTATATCATTTCACGTCCCACAAGCGAAAGAGCAGATGTTACTGTATAAATTCCCTGCACAAGCAAGTTTGATGGTTGATGCAGCTAGTCCTCGTGCACCGAATGATACATACTCTTACCTAATGGTAGAGTTTTGACGGGCTCTGAGGTACACGGCTGTTGTCTCTTTCCCGACTGGAGACGGTACAGCGTTTATCGAGTTGGGAAAGAGACTAACCTCTCATTAGGTACTTACCCAGATAAGTACATCATGAGTATAGTTTTAGTGAGGTATTTATCTAGATAAATACCTCATTAAACTATTCATGAGGTATATATCTAGTTAAATACCTCATGAATAGTTTAATGAGGTATTTATCTAGATAAATACCTCATTAAATTAAACTATTCATGAGGTATATATCTAGATAAATACCTCATGAATAGTTTAATGAGGTATTTATCTAGATATATACCTCCTCATGTGTGTATTGAGCAATTCAAATTCATACATCAGCCCCGCTCTTCCCTGCTGAAAATCAAATCCCTCCCCGGGCTTTCAGATGGACGAGTAATTACGCTAGATACAAGGTCTTGAATAACAAAAGAAACCGACTCAATCATGTAATAATGCTTCTTCCATACTTTACATGTCAAAAGATAAACCACACACTTTGAGTCACAGTTTAAATGATGGTTCACTTTGTATTGTTTACCATCAGCTGTGCACCTAAAAGTGTCGGTTTCGTTAATATCTTGACATGTCAAGCACATGCGTTTATTACTTTTCTAACATCCTTTCTCTCTTACTAATGTGGTATCTTAGCTCTAACTAAATAACTTCTTAAGTTACGGCTTGTTCTTAATGGTTCAGGGGTAAATACTTTACGAGCTTCAGTGTCTAAGTACAAAATATGCAAATTTTTTCTTAATTACCAAACCAAAGTGCTTCAACAAATGATGGAAAGCTATAGTTAAAGGCATTCCTGTGTTACAACCTTCGTCTCCAAGTGTATTACATTCCGCTTCAATATTGTATTCCTTGATCATCTTAAATTGATGCGCAAACCCAACTATATACGATAGATCTTTTAACGTGCGCAGGGTGCGATGACTCATAATGTAGATATCGATGGCAATCGGTAGGCTTACAAAAAAGACTTGAAATAAATTGACTAGCATCAATTCCAACCGAAACATCAACAAAATTCACTTTAGTCTGCGAGTACTCGTATGTAAATTTCAAACCAGAATGAAACAGACTGTTGCGGAATTTTGAGGTAAACGAAATTCTATATTTGCTCTATCTTTATGGTATTGAGCACTCTTTGCGTTTTGTATACATATATGTATTTATACTGATATATATATATATATATATATATATATATATATATATATATATATATATATATATATATATATATATATATATATATATATATATATATATATATATATATATATATATATAGGCAAATGTCAATAGATATATTGAGTGTCGAATCATACGAATAGAGTGCTCGATACAAAAGTATTTATAGAGAAAATAAAATACAAACTTGAGGTACTTCATTTAAAACATTTATTCACTCGTTTAAAACATTTATTAATTAGTTCACGCTCATCAGATGAATGCGCGTATTTACATGATATTATATATCCTGTAGCTCACTTGAGATATTTTATATAAAATAATGTTTGACGTCATTAGGAAAGCGTTAACATACTGTGACCTAAACTACTAACTTTGTTCCTTCTCTATAGTCATCAAACAATATTCCAGATATAATGATTCCCGAAATTTTGCATCTTTCGAATTTTTTTGAATTGAAACGTATACTCCGTAGTTTATATTCATTTAGAAAAGCGAACCAGAACAGTGTTAGATATTCAGTTAGTATATCATATTTTACAAATATAGCGGTTCAAAATCTAAACAAAGCGTTTGCTTACAGTACGTAGTTTACAGCATCTTTAATTAACTTTCGTATATAAAATATATTTTCGTTTACTAGCTTGGTAACTGCAAAAACGGGTTTGATGTTCGGCAGACTTTGTCTATAGGACTGCACATTAATTTAAATGTCCAGCTGCACTATAAAATATTCTGCGAAGATCAGAACTATCTTTCTTACAACGCTTATAGGAATTTATTTTAATGGTAAAGAACATCAAGATTGTTTTGGGCATCTCACTCCGGCGATTGAACTAATGTTAAAGGGTTATGATGGAATTTTCGAGTGTAAATTTTATAGATTTATTAAGACCATAACCCAATAAATATTTGCATGGACTAAAAGGATTTAAGACGCAAATTATATATATATATAATTATATATATACGCCAAAAACCAAAAAAACTATGCCCATTTGATTCCGTGCAATGAACATGTATGCATGTATTAAATAAGTTCAGTCCTGCCAGAGGCGTCGCCAGGGCTGGGGCCGGGGGGCCCGCCCCCCTGGCAAAATCCCCCCCCCCCCTGGCAAAATTTGGCGGGGCCCCTGAAAAAATGTATTGTATAAAAAAGGGAATCCTTGATTATATAGCTTCATGCTGTCAATAATGCAAAAATTCTGTAGAATATATGCTTTGCTGTGCATCGGTGTGAAACCTAAAATCTTGTTTGCTTATTTGCGGCACACAGCTTGAAACACATACCTTTTCTTTTCTAAATGAGGGTTAGATGAAGTTTAAACCAATCTGTTTGTTTTACAAGTGAATTTTTAATGCGGGTTCGGCAGTGGCGCCGTGGCCGGAGAGGGAGGGGGTGGGGAGACCCGTCAGAAAATTGAGACCCGTCGAAGAATTGTCAATAGAGAGTTTGAGCAAGACAACGAAGTCGAAGGCGTATTTTCCAAATTTTTGCCGTCTGTACATTATCTTGCGCATACCGAGTTGGACGTCACTGGTGGTTGCTCAACGTGTCTTCCCATTTGTCGCTGTTTATGCATACTGACCCTAATTCTTGCCCTGACCCAGAAAAAAATAGCGAGACATGAAACTATATCCCGTCTTTGTCCTTCTGCCTTCGTTCGAACGAAGTTCACAACGAATTTTGCCAAAATATTTGCGTTGTGAACGAAGGCAGAAGAACGAAGACGAGATATGAGGCCGGTTTACACGACCAGTGTTTTGGGCACGGCACCCCTAAAAATGGGTACCCGTGCCAAAAATTTTAGGCACGGCACCTCCGCCTTTTGGCGCCTCTGCCTTTTGGCACCTCTGCCTTTTAAACGTGCCGAGACTTTCTCACGAGGTAGTCTCGGCACGTCTAGCAAGCGGTGCCGTGCCCAAATTTCGAAAAAAATAAAAAATGTGTTGGACATCGAGCATGCGCAAAACAAATTGTCCTCTTTGCAACATGGCAGCAAGCGGCGAAAAACTACAACTTGCCAAAAGGTAATAAAATAAAGTTAAAAACAAATTTAAATAATACAGAATGTGAATGTTGCTCTAGTTACTCGGAAATTTTGGTACCACTGTTCGTCGCTGAATAGTAGAGCAGTAACTAGGTCGTAGCAAATGGCTGTCCTTCGATGCGTCCATATCTCTCGAATTCGTGGCGGGTGAATACAAGATAGCACAACATTTACGCGAAAAAACAACTCCTTTCGTCTTTAAGGGCCTATTCATACGGGAAAAACTTATCCCGGTTAACGAGAAAACTTTTCGACTAGCCAAAAACTATTGTTCTGTTCACATGGAGAAACGTTATCCCGCTTACCGGGTAAAGTTTCCGGCTGTGGCATAGCACTGAACATCAATTGAATTGAAAAGTTGCTGACACGACAGAAAGTTATCCTGCTAAGCGGGAAAGTTGTGTTCATATGGGAAAACATTATCCCGGTCACAGAGATCTGACTTGTGAACAAGCGAGATCTCGGTTACACGGGAAAACTTTTTGTCTTATATGAACGCAGTGTAACTTTTCGTATTATTTTCATACCAAGATTTCCTGATCAGCGTAAGGATTTTGGTCAGCATTCATAAACAGCTAGACATAAATCTCTAATCTGTCTTCATGCCTGACCCTAAACTCAGAATGCGTAAGATAATGTGCAAGACAGGCAAAAATTGTCAACCACGGTCCACGTCGTCGTCGTTCGACTTCGTTCTCTTGCTCAAACTCTCTAATGTTGTCGGAATCTTCGTGGTGAAGCATCGGAAAAAGTGATACGGAAATCGGGAAAAGTGCTACGAAAGCAATTGTAATGTTATTGCCCAGAAAAAAATTTTACCGAAAAAGTTTTCGACGGGGGGGGGAGGGGGGAGATTTAAAATGTTGTGTGGTCCAAAAATTTTTTTCTTCCGCGAACTTTGCGTCTCGAGCCACTGGCGGCTTGGCCCCACCTGGGTTTTTGCCTGCCCCCTCTGACCGAAAATCCTGGCTACGCCTCTGAGTCCTGCTGCATGTAGTCTCTGTATTTAGTCATTCTTGAAGTATAAATTTTATTGTACGTTACGAACAAATTATGCAATAAATATTAAATTCATATTTTTTCAAAATAGTTTGAAGTTTATCTGGCAATGCATTTTAAAAGGATGAAGTTCACAGAATGTACAATTATCACCGCTCTGATCCTGTTTCTGATGATGGAAGGAATAATCGCAAATAATTGTTCAAAGCGTAAGTTACTAACTTATAAAATCGCTATAAATTTTAAAATTTGTAGTAAATTTAATTGCGAAAGACACATGCCGTGCAACTTAATCGACTCGATGGCTTATTACAATCACTCTGCATGGCTGCCACTGCGTGACTCATGTCTCATCACGGAACACATGTCGCTGCGATGAGTAGGTTTGTTTGGGATTCGTTCCCATCCACGCTTCAATTACATTCCAAGCGGGAGGAAACTGCAGTACATGGAACTGAAAAACAAAACATCTCGGTAAAGTGCATCCACCATTCGAATAATAGCGAGGTTCAGCAGTTTAGATTTGACCTTCACTACCTCAACCAATACCTCTCACCGGCTTAGTACTCATCTGATTGGTTAATTGGATATAAAACGCATGTGATTGGTTAATAGTCTTCTAAAGGGATATGGCAATATAAATTAAATTTGTCTTATTTGAAAGAACATTAAAAATGATATATAAAATTTTTTCTATAATTCCATTATTATATGGCCCCAATATGCATGAAAGTGGATTTAGTACTCAATTAACTCACGACAATTTAAGAAACTTTTCAAAGAAGTTTAGTCTCACATGAAGAAGTTTTAACAAGTTAACCCTGCTTGTGACGTCATCAAAAACTCAGTTAATTAGGTAAATTATAATACCAAGTTAGCGGACTGCACGTTGTTTTTGGTGAAAATATTTCGAAAACCAAGCAAGGTACGAAAAAGTTGTAAAGGGTCTTCATATATAACTTTAAAAGTTCTTTCAAATAAGACAAAGTTAATTTTTATTGCCGTGTCCCTTTAATTCATGTAGTGGTAGTGGAAGTGAAATCTGAGCCTCTCTAATATGTTTCGTAACTCCGCAACGAGAACCAAACGCACGGAATGAAGCCACTGCTCAATATACCGCTAAATATGAAATTGTTCTTGAGTATACGTACATGTATAACAAATAGAAATATCCCGTATTATAACACGGCTTATATTTGTTCGCGTACACCCTGTTGTTTTCACTGATGGTCGTATTATTCATCAATCGGTTATTGTCGTTGTATAGTTGTTCCAACACAAAACTGCCAATAAATTGATGAATGCACCAAAATTTTAAATACTTTCAGTGAAGTTTACATTGATGTATTTTTGCCTTTACATTGATATATTTTTGGCTTTCTTTATTTAAAAATTGCCAAATTGTAAGGCCATGTTACACGAAGCAAAACTTGCTACGGTTCTGACAAGGAGTCATGCTTTGTAAAACTAGTCGCAGGGAAATTGCGACTAATCTTTCATTTTTTATAATCAAGCGACTACTAGAAATACATGCAACCCCTCGCCTATATTTTCCCAACATTGATTTAACATGTTGTATATAACTATTATTAGTTATTGATCAACACTGAATGCAAGCTCGCGTTTACGTCAGTGTTCCCATGGCAACCCGATAATTAAAATTTTTCATATAGCTCTAAATTTCGTGTCGGGGTGTACCGGCGGTGGTAAATCACGTGACAGATTCGTAAAATACGACAAATATCGAGATTTTTCCGACGAGCATTTTCTTGTGATGTGAATCATTCATGCACGCTTTCGTTCACGGCTTTCGTCGTGGAAAGTTAAAGAAAATATTGATCATTCGCCGAAAATTTACGTACTTGAGCGCTTTAGAAAAATAGATCGGGGTAGGTAAAGCTTTGCTGTTTTTAATTAGTACCCTTATATTCTGTTATTTGTTGTGATTTCGGAGCCGTTGTGCTGGCACAGATAATTTATAAGGCGTTATTTATATATCCTGGAAGGCCACGCTGTCCTGAAAATATTCATTTTTTATATTATCAAATTGAAACGAAGCCATCGTGTTTGCACTGATTATACTGTGTGCAAAACTTCAAAACTACAGTACATTTTGTAAAAAACATAAAATGTATAAAAAATATCAAACAAAATTCCTATTAATGCTATTGAAATTATAACGATATTGAAATTGATAATTAATGTAACGAAAAAGCATTTTACTACGATAATCGATACTTTCAATCATAGTCGAGATCTAGCCTCCTCCGCAGGCATCGCCTTTTGATTATCGGGCAAAATTTCTTGCAGGCAAAAAAATTAATAGCGGCGATGCCTACCAAAACCCGAAGAATTTGGACCAGCTATGTAACCCTTGTGGACCGACTATGTTACCCCCACCCCCATGGGATTAATTTGTTCATATCAAAACTACTACAAAATGTCAAAAGATGTGTTACTCCTACTCCCATAGGATAGGATCTTTTTATATTCAGACACAATTCGAAAAAATATCCATCGAGAATATCATTTTTATGTTGAAAATTGTTACAAATATGAATGAAACATTGATTATTTTGCATTTACAACGGATGGCCTGAATGTAACGAAACACAGATGGTCAAACCACTTCGTATGTAAATCGTATCGAGAGAGAAAGTGTAAAAATTGTGAATGGAATTTATAAGAATTTTTGCAACCATTCAATTTATATTTGGTCTGTATCCTACATGCATATAACATCAATATTAATACTTTTGGGAAATGGAATACTCTAGAAGGCAGATGGACTGGTAAATGACAAAATTTCAACTGGATAATGGATGCTCTTGCCCCTTGGAATTGTCGATTACTACTATATAGTTTAGTGGGCCTGCATGACATTGAAACTGGTTTGTCTACACAATTTTGAGATATTTCAGCAAAGAACAAATTTCAAATTTACAATCCCATGTGTTTTTACGCTATAATAATAATAATGGTGGCGCTTTATTTAACGAGGATTTACAGATAAAGCTACAGTACAGCTTGTTTCCAATCTGGTCCTCTTAAGTTCTAGAAATATATTACATCACGTGATTACAATACTCATGCAGTTAACATTCTTTGGAAACGTAGGATATACAGTCACGGATGCGTCACAAACACACAACATACACAGATACATCACAATCACACAACATTAGCAATCTATAACTATCAACAGTATTAAAGTTTTATATTAATATAATCTTTTTGTGTTCAATTCAGTCATCTTAGCCAGTTTGTTCTTAAAGTGTTCTTTACAGAACGATCTAAACCCGCGTGTTGTGGTAATTTTTTTCCCACGTCTGGATGTTTGTTCCACAAGGAAGGAGCCAGAAACGAAAATCTGCGTTTCTCTGCGTTGGTCCTGGCTTTGGGGAGAAACAGGTTATTGTTTTGTACTGCCCTTGTGGGGTGGTGGTGTGTCGGCTTTTCTACAAGCGTGCTGAGGCAAGGTGGGCTAATTTTGTGGAAACAGTTGAAGGTTTGTAGAAGGATGCGATGGCGGATGGTATCGGCTTTAGGGGTGATTTAAACGTGTTGGGGCGGGGTTAAGGATGGAGTAGTGTAGTCAACGAGGGTTCTTGTAGCTCTTTTTTGGGCGGAGGTTAATTGACTAAGCGCATCCCCAGAACAGTTTCCCCACACACTGCAGCAATATTCTAGAGTTGGCTTGGCCAAACTGTTGTATAAGACAAGTGGGGGTTCAGGTGTTAAGTAGGGTTTAGCACGTTTAACTAGTTCTAGTTTGGTGTTGAATTTCTTATTTTTTATTATTTCTTATTTCATTCTTTCTTTTCTTATTTCTATTTTTTTCTTTTTCTATATGTTACTTGTTAGCGACATGTTGAGTACATGTACAGCATGTAAACTATGTAAACGCTGAGTAAACTGCTTAGTGCTGACTGTGCTGTAACACAAATTTCAAGCAACGTACTATTGTGCAAGTTGACCAAATGTAAAAAGTGTTTATATTCAATAATTATAAATCAAGCAGAGTTATACAATTTATATTGTTGCTGTATTATGTTAGATGTTACGCTCAAGATTATTCTACTGCATTAGTGCAATGTATTAACCAGCCTGCCATACAGCTGACTAAAATTTTAAACAGCCATCTAAAAATTTGGATTCTCACTTGAAAATTGACAAAAAACATGTCTTTGCGCCACCAAAAGAGATACACCTCCATATCTCAATAATACAGGGATTGATCCAGCAAGATCTGGTAGGGGGCTGCTCGGCAAGCTCTGGTGCAGAGTTGTGTCGCCAGTGTCGGTCATGTGTGGCACCCGCCCATCAACATACTGTATTTGAATTGTATTTGTTATTCACAGTTTGCTTATCATCATGTTATTGCTCAAATTACTGTATCTCATTTTGTCTCTATTATTTTTTGCTTCATCATGAAAAAAGCACCACCTGCACCCCCTCCTGGCAGGGCTTGGAGTGTCCATCCACCCCCCTCTCTAGTAAATCTGCAACTTGCAATGCAATATCTGATAAAAGGCGATGTTATTTAAAAATAAGTCACAGGGAAATTGTGAGCATGGACCACAGTTTACTTTTCTTTTTATCCCATTTTCATCCATTAAAAACATGTCATATTGTATAAAAGAAAGTGTCGACTCAGCAGAACAGAATGCTGGCCATGTTCAATTATGTCACTATTTTATGACATGCTTTATCAATGTTGTCATTGACAATGGTTGCTTGTCCATGTGTTGTAGCCTTGAAGCTGCTAACTGTACAATGTAAACCTTGCTGTTCACACTTTCTAGGATGCAGCACCTAATAGTCTTCATCTCAGACATGCAAAATAGCACCTAGTTTCTTGCATGGAAATCCTAACAATTCAACATGTTCATTTGGATTAAAAAAATTAAAAATTATATTATTATAATCATCTACCACGTTATTGTTTAACTGCTGGATTGTACAATGCAATTCACACCATGCAGGTACTGGACTCAAGTGCACACAAGAAACAAGACATAGTATAGTAAGTGAATATAGTAAGTGAACCTAGCGAATTTTAGATTTCAGACAGTGGCGTTGCAACCTTCACTGATTGGCATACTTGGCCAATCTAACAAACAAACACCAGACCAACGATTTTTCTTTCAAATCAATCTGGCACTTACCTTGGTTTCTATTAACACTGGGTCCACATTATCATGCTAAAATATATTTATGTTGTTACATTTCTACACATCCTATGTAGGGCAATTTTGTCCTGCTTCTAACAACCATGAACTAACTGTACATGATAATTGCACTATTTTATATAATTATGCCAGCCAGACACTAACAATTATTTAAAATACAAAACTAATTGATCCAAAGAAATATTATATGAAATTAAATGCATTTCATTGTGATATTAACACAAAGTCTACCTTTATAGTACTTAAAAGATTACAACAATATTTCTATTTCCATCTTCTGCTTATACAAAAATATATGTAAACCGATAACACTAGTGTAAATTATTTGATAACAATTTTAATTTCCGGGTTAAGATTCTGTCAATTGTCCACAAAAGCTGCATTCTTAATCGTTTAGCCGCCTTTAGCGAGCGTATTAATATAAATTCACTAATTCTCATATTCCTTCACTCCATGCAATCCGCCATCTTGGATGACAAATCCTCCCCACGTGCATACCCTTGAGACGAAATCGCTGCGCAAGCAAGACGCGCAGAACGGCTCAACCATGTCGGGTTTTTGCAGGCATCTCACCGACTTTCTGAAGTACGTGAACTACGAGATGCCTGCGGAGGAGGCTAGTCGAGATCATAGTTCAAAAATTATTTTCAATCTATTATAGCAATTTATATTTCCACGGGTTTTTATTTGGGTTCTTCAAAAAGCCACAATAAAGCTAAATTGTAGCAAATAACATTATTTCGTTATAAATTTGTAAAGGAAATCTAACAGTGAAAAAACCTTGACCTTGTTATTACCGTCGCTTGCAACAGGATGAACAGTCGCTCATAAAACATTGCCTATTCGCGTGAGAATCTTAATTTTTTTTATTTTGACATAATATGTAGCTATTTGTCAATAAATATATTGATATTAAACTTATTGAATGAATATTTTAAGTTTTAGGCTATTTGTATCAAAATTTATAAGCTTTAGCGCACAATAAGGTTTCAGATGGAATGCAACATGCACGCATTGCGTACCTGTTTTTATTATATATTTTTTTATTATATAATATTTGAAAGATCATTGCTTTTAACTATACATATATCAATGATTTTCCAAAATATGTACTGTAGACATGTTATTTTGCATTTTGTGTTATTATTTAATGTAAAATTTAATTTAAATCGCTTCGTAAACTATTTTCACCTTATTATTTTCCCGATTATTTCAAGGTTTATTCGATCAGTTGCAAACAAGTGGATTGTAATAAGGCTTTGTGGGTACATGGGATGGGATAAAAGAAGACTATTGCCAGCTTGTGTACATATATGGACGAAATACCAAACAAGATATCGACAAGCAAAAGGCTACAGTGTCAGTTGAATTGGACAGCTCGTATTTGTAATGACTGATTGTTCCGCTCGGCCTTTTTATATAGCAACATATATATAATTTTATCAAATAGATTTCATGAATGTTTCTGGCATTAAACGCCTTCTGAGTTTTGTTGAAAATGTGCTTTATTTCGTGTTTTGCTGGATCGAGTCGCATGAGGTCGTGTGACATAGCGAAACTTGTTTATTTCGTTTCTATTTTTGAAACAGCTTGTATTGTGAACTCTGCGACTACCAAGGTATTTTAATCAACAAATACAATAAATAATCAGAAAATATTGTGCATATACTTTGACATCTTACAAAGTTGTCTAGCTAGCTGCTGTGAAATAGAGAATGACTATATTATATAGTGTACAGACATGACTTTTTTTGTATTAAACATTAATATGAAATGTATGGCTATTAGTAAAACCAGGAACACCGGAACAACGGAACACCGGAACACGGAACACCGGAACAGCATCATTCCTGGACACGGAACACCGGAACACTAAAAATTCTTAATTTGTTAAAAATTCGAAAAAAATTACAGGGGGGGTGTGAAATTATTGCTGGAAAAATTATTGCGTAAAACATGCTTTTTAATAATATTCTGACTTGCCGATAAATTACGAACTGAAATCAGTCTCAAATTAATAAATATTTGCCAGGGAAGAAGAAATCAAATTGTTATTTGTTAACAATAAATGGCTATCTTTCACTTGTTGTTGAAAACATGACCTTTGCCTTTGGCCGGCTTTCGGTCAATATTAACAGACAATATTGTAACAACAGTTGATTGGCTTCCTTGTTTTTACAAACTTACTTATGAAGTTGAAAAGGATAATTTTCATCTCTCGTTCAAAGTTTGCCTTTACTTTAGCATCACTTACAATTCTTTAATATACGTAATAGCAACTTGATCTTTCTCACACAACACATAAGCAGCGATGGAAGGGAAACTTTTAGCGTGATAATAACCTTTCGCCGTTTCGGTCAATCAAAACGGACAAAAATACAAACAAATGTAGGCCTTGTAAGTCATAGCTATATTCCTATAAATAATATTTCAACGCACGTGTGTCTATTTATCTATTTCTGTATGTTTATTCGACTGTAAATTAAATTGACACTCACTTAATACATTAGGGAACGTTTTACATTTGGAGATTTAGTACAAGTAAATATCCTACGACTCTAGTCTCTATCCGCGTTTTCGCTTGCCCTGAGATTCATAGTAGGCGGCCCTCCCCCATAGTATGTTATGCCATACTAGCCGGCCTACAATATATTTATAAAAGGTCACACGCGACGCGGTACTGATATATGGCACGAAAGATTATTGCATATACTAAATTATGCCCTTTTAATATAGGATGCGCCATTTTTATATGTATAAACAATAAGTTGATTTTACAACTTGTATTTGAATTTGATATTTTGAACGAATATTAATATCTCGGCCTCATCACAGAATGCTAAAATTAATGATCTTCATTATTTTTAAATTTTGTTTTCCATTTTTATATACTCAATGCCAATGGGCGGGAGTTGAAAATTGCACATCTACCTTTCAAATGCAAGTTGTAAATTCAACTTATTGTATTTATGCCCCGTCGCGTGTGACCTTTTTATATATTATGTTTGCTATATCATTCTAGCCGGCCTACAATGAATCTCATGCAGGGCAAGCCAAAACTCGGATATAGTCATACAACACTACTCGTACTAAATTTCAAAGTGCACAAAATTACCTACTGAATTGAGGGTCAGCTAATAAATTTTAAACATAGTGAAATAGACAAATAGACACACATGCGTTGAAATATTATTGAAGCTATGACTTACAAGGCCTACATTTGTTTGTATTTTTGTTCGTTTTGATTGACCGGAACGGCGAAAGGTTATTATCACGCTAAAAGTTTCCCTTCCATCGCTGCTTATGTGTTGTGTGAGAAAGATCAAGTTGCTATTACGTATATTAAAGAATTTTAAGTGATGCTAAAGTAAAGGCAAACTTTGAACGAGAGATGAAAATTATCCTTTTCAACTTCATAAGTAAGTTTGTAAAAACAAGGAAGCCAATCAACTGTTGTTCCAATATTGTCTGTTAATATTGACCGAAAGCCGGCCAAAGGCAAAGGTCATGTTTTCAACAACAACTGAAAGATAGCCATTTATTGTTAACAAATAACAGTTTGATTTCTTCTTTTCTGGCAAATATTTATTAATTTGAGACTGATTTCAGTTCGTAATTTATCGGCAAGTCAGAATATTATTAAAAAGCATGTTTTGCGCAATAATTTTTCCAGCAATAATTTCACACACCCCCCGGTAAATTTTTTTCGAATTTTTAACAAATTAAGAATCTTTAGTGTTCCGGTCTTCCGTGTTCCGGAATGATGCTGTTCCGGTGTTCCGGTGTTCCGTGTTCCGGTGTTCCGTTGTTCCTGGTTTTACTAATAGCCGAAATGTATTGATAGACATGTACAGTACTCAGTAGAATTTCCATGCCCTTGAACAATTTGGAAAACCAAAGGCGTACTCAATTAAAATATCTTGACCACTGGTCCAGTTTTCTGTGATTATTTCCTTTGATTTTGAAATTTCCTTAATAACTGCTTATCCCACCAGTCCTCCCAGTGTGCTGTATTATAAATGGTATGTTAGTGCCTATAGAAGTACTAGTGGTTTCATGTAACATGAACAAATTAAGTGTTAATTGGCTTTACACATTGCTTTTGAATGTCCCTTCGTTGGCTGTTTGCATTTTCTACACATGGGAATCTATCTGGCATTGCTCTTGGTACTTTGCGTGGTTTCAACCATTGTTTTGAGCAAGGTGTCTTGCTCAGCCACTGCAACAAAAAATATTAAATCATTAAGACAGAATAGGTTAAGACACTACTATCAAACACATTTCCAATAAAAACAAAATATACTTTTCCCATGAAGAAAAATTATGCCTTCGAGGGGTGTGGCAAGTTGTGTGAAGCTAAGTGTCCAACTTCCCAATTTCTAACGTGTTTTCTGCAGGTAGCCCCAGTCCTTTTTTACAAAATGGATGCGAAAAATACAGCTTAAAAATCGTTAATATTTTCTCACTTTTTCTTCTTTCAAGGCATTTTATTTATCCTAGAGCACACTCAGACAACACACCTTTTATCTAAGGCACATAAAATAAGCAAACATTGTTTAACCGCCGAAATATGACACGAAAGAGTTCAGAGACAATTTTTTATAATTTACATAGAAAAATCTTAGATACGGTTGATAATGGTGTTCAAATATCCAGAAACGTACTTTAATAAGTTAGAATTAACTAGTGTAACTAAATGCATGCATTCCCATTGGTTGACTGCTCGCTTTAACTGCTCGCAGAACTTGCCGAGCACACGCAGTTGATCATTTTTTGAACGGTCGCCTAGAAAAAGCGGGTACATGAAAACGTAAGGGTTCCGAAGTGTTTACAACGGCCAGTTCCACCTCTATATGTACCTACCCTGTGTCATGGTGTATGTGTGGACCTCCTCACTGATCTCGAAAATATGGCTGATTGCTAGGGGAGTGGGATAACCCTATTAGTACTGGGGATAACCCTAGGAATAAATATTTATTCGTCATTCCTGAGCAAATGATCCCATTTGCCAGTGCTTTTATGACGTTTAATATTTTTCCTCTGCCGTCATGACCGCGAAAATATTTTTTTTTAATTCAAACTTATCCGGACGTTTGACGACATTTGTCAAACAAGGAGGCGGGGCCAAAAATGGGAAAATGTGGTTTGTACAGAATTTTTTGGCTGAATCACCTCCAAGGACATAAATAACATAATATAATTAGAGAACATAGAAAGATGGTGATTGTGATGTTACTCTGAGTGTATATTCACACCGGGCAGGCTTAAAAAATATGCATGACCACGGTGAGAATCAAACCTACGACCTCTGGAATACTAGCCCATTGCATTGGGCCAGTATTCCAAATACTAGCCCATTGCATTGCATTGCATAATACCAGAGCATTAGCTCTGCTATTATGTAATGCAATGCAATGGACTAGTATTTGGAATACTGGCCCAATGCAATGGGCTAGTATTCCAGAGGTCGTAGGTTCGATTCCCAACGTGGTCATGCATATTTTTTAAGCCTGCCCAGTGTGGATATACACTCAGAGTAACGTCACAAGCATCTTATTCACCTGAGTACATTACACCAAGACAGTAAATATCATGATTACTAAATAACACTGATATCGAAGGAACTAGATTCAGTTCCGAAATATCGCATACCCGAACCGACCTGACCTGACCGCGTAGCTTAGTGGGCAGAGCATTGGGCTAGTATTCCAAAGGTCGTAGGTTCGATTCCCACCGTGGCCAGGCATATTTTCAAGTCTGACCGGTGTGGATATACACTCAGAGTAACATCACAAGCATCTTATTCACCTGAGTACATTACACCAGGACAGCAAATATCATGATTATTAGGTTACACTGATATCGAAGGAACTAGCTCCGAAATATCACATACTCGAACCGACCTCACCGCGTAGCTCAATTGGCAGAGCATTGGGCTAGTATTCCAAAGATCGTAGGTTCGATTCCCATCGTGGCCAGGCATATTTTTCAAGCCTGCTCGGTGTGGATATACACTCAGGACAGCAAATATCATGATTATTAGATAACACTGATATCGATGGAACTAGACTCAGTTCCGAAATATCGCATACTTGAACCCAATATACAGGGTGTATCAAAAAAACCGCAACCTCGGAATTTCCCAAGAAATCAGCATTGTTTTAAAGACAAAAGATTTTAGGTGCCTGGGAATTTAAAATAGCACAACTGTCAAAATTACTGCACACGCAAGTGCATAAAGCAAAATTTATGCATTTATTTAATGCACAACAACAGTAATATGATCTATTAGCAATTCGATTTCAATTCCCAGGGGCCTAAAATCTTTTATGCTTAAGAATTGCAAAGTGATTTCTTAGGAAATTCCGAGGTTGCGTTTTTTTTTATACACCCTGTATATACAGGGTGTCCCAAAAAAACGAAAACTGTTGAAATCACTTATTGTTAAAATTGAATGCCCTACCAAAAAGCTGAACGTAATGATGCGTAAAATTTTGACAAGGTGCATGTATTAAAATTTAGTTAAGAACATCTCCTTGTAAAGTGCGCAATTTTCTGCTCTTGGGAATTTAAAGCAGCTTCTTAAATAGTTTTTTTTATGCATAAAATTTATTTGTGTCAATCATTTATGCACTCGTGGGAACCAGCAGACTGCTAAGGCATTCAAATTCTAACAATTAAATTGTTATTGGTGATTTCAATAGTTTTCGGGTTTTTTGGGACACCCTGTATAATAAACAAAACAATACACGTGTGCTTGCAATTGTATTATTCTTTGTCCATTTACACTTAAGCTAAGCTAAGCTAAGCTATTGATGTTGTACTTTTGTTTAAACGCATGAGCACGATAGGCCAATTTGGCCTGGCTTACGACATGCATAATAAATGATTATTCTTATTTTCAAAACAGCTGTGTCGTGGAAAAAAATACCAAGACAACTGATCGAACAGAAATCACGTTTCCCGGGACAATGGTTCTTGTTTAATTGTTCTATCAGTGCATCCGATCATGTGACTTTATGGTTTATGAAAAACAGAAAATCAGAAGAGAAACTGCAAGTTATTGATAAAAAGATAATATTGGTTTCTAAGAATATCTTCAACATAACACGCTTGACAGACAAGGATAGGGGATTTTACATATGCAGAGTTTGCGGACATGAAAAACAAATATTTGTTGAAATATTAAAAGGTAAGCCTATTCTCAAAGAAATGCTTATTTATTACAAAAATATTAAATTCGCCGTCTCAGTGCAGTACGTACATTATCTAATTGTCAATCTTTTTCTTGACGCATATTTATGTAACTATATTTATATACATGTTAATGCACTGATCACTGAAGAAAAAATCTCCGAGTAATTTGGCTCAAAATGTTCAGGAAATGATGCACCCACAATGCCTAAAATTACTCAAATTTAACTTCTTTAGCAAATATATCTTTGCTCGATATAATATAGAGTAAATTGGACAATTTACACATTAAAATTCACAAGGAATTTGTACATAAATTAGAGTTATTTTAATTAGGGAAAGTACATTTATTATGCCGAGGGGATGAAGATGTTAAGGGGGGCACATTAATATTTTCTGGCATTAAAGGCGGGGGGCTCTGAAAGTTCTCGATATACCAAAGTGGGGGGCTATAAACCTTTCAAAGTTTAGGTCCAGCAGGGGCCTGGTCACTCCCACCATCACTAACAGAATAGGTTTGGAAACTCATTAGAACAACAATATAACTCATTATCTATGTTAGTGAGCGTTTATTCATAAATCTGGTCTTTAACCGTCACATATATGCATGGCATTGTATTTTTGCCCGACTAACCAATAGCAATGTTTTAGGAAAGTTACCTATGCGTAACTCGAACAATGGAGTAAATTAAAAGTTGCTATTGGTCGGACGTGGCAAAAATATAATACACACGTGACGGTGAAGGAATAAATTTATGAATAAACGTTGACTACAGATAGATAATGAGTTATATTGTTATTCCAATGAGTTTCCTAACCATCTATTCTATTAACTGGCATGGGGGAGCTCCACATACGCTTGTCAAAAATGCATGCAAAAGCACCAATATGCTTCAACTTCCTTAATTTTTATCCTGTTTCTACCAAACTTTCCATGAACATAGAACACATCATTCTTACAAATCGTATGGGTTTTTTTTTTGGAATTGCTACTTTTAGGCGGGTAAAAAATAATAATCTTTATCCATCAAATACCAATACAGGCACATATGAAATTACATACAATAAAATATACCAAACGTACATGTATCCCCACAATAATTACAAAATATAAGATTACAAAGAATGCATTTCTATTTTTTATATATTATGAATGATAATTGGTATGTTTACGTCATGTGTGGGTTATCATATAATAGAAGAATATCATGAAAATATTTTGCCACTAAAAAAATTACATCACAAATTTGGCACCAAAAAACTAAAAATAAACTGTTGGTGATTTTATAAATCCATTTAGAAGAGCAAACTAAGGGGACTTTAAAACTGAAATCTGTTTCTAAATACAACCATTTTATGGGAAGATATAGGTTGAAAAGTCCGCCATATAAGCCCCGTTTACACTACACTCATTTTTGGCACGGCACTCTTAAATAATGGCACGCGGACCATTTTCTTGAAAAATCAGCATCGTTTACACTACAAATTTTGGCGGGCCATCAAGATGCACTAGCACCCTTACTCTTGAATACGGCCCGCTTAAATACTGCGCCCTTAAATCAAACTTCAGCGGTTAAACTCTTAATGTAAAATTCGCGGGCATTTTAAAAAATGCATGGAGGATGTAAAAACAGCAAACTCGGCACTTGTTTGGTATTTTTATGTGACAAAACGGAGACGTTTACGCTTGGCAAAATTTAAAGATAACCGTGTACGTAGAATAGCGCTTCACAACATAAAAAGAAAAGGTAAAAAAGAATTCACTGAAACTGTACTAGCTTTTTTTCATCGCCAAAGAACTACAACACTGTGGATGCACCCATGCACGAACACAGATCTGGTTTGAGATGGTGGACGACACCTACAACGACGAGCTATGGTATGCTAACTTCAGAGTTACGAAAGAAACGTTTACATTTATTCTCAGAAAGGTTGAGCCCGAAATAGCTCATGAAAATACACATCTTCGAGAAGCAGTTTCAGCGAAGCAACGGCTGGCAGTTACATTGTATTATCTAGCATCCACGGCTGAATACCGCACAATTGGCAACTTATTCGGAGTTTCACGGTCGTTTGTGTGCCAGTGCATTAAAAAGTATGTCATGCAATAGCAAAGCAGTTTCCAAATCATCAAATGCTATCAGCTTCCCTAAGGGTGATGACCTTTTGCGAGTCATTCGAGTTTATGAAGAGTCATGGAGCTTTCTCATGTGTGCGGGCGCAGTAGATGGAACTCACATACCGATACTGGCACCTAACAAAAATCACACAGATTATGTCAACCGTAATTAAGGGGTTTCATAGCGTCCTTATGCAGGCTGTGGTAGATTGTAATTATATATTCAGGGACGTAGTTATCGGTTGGCCAGGAAGCGTACATGATGCGCGGGTTTTCTACAACTCAGCCATTTTTGAAAAAGGAAGGGATAACTGTCTTTTCCAGATGACCTCAATGGGGAAATATGTGGGGTGGAGATGCCACCGGTAATTCTTGCGGACCCAGCCTATCCGCTGTTATCATGGGTGTTAAGAAAACTGCAAAATCCCATTACTTGATGTCTAGTTGATGTAAATATTTCAGGAATATTAATGACAGTATTCTGTAATGTACTAAATATTCCTTAAACATCTTCTATATTTGTTTGTAAATAGTTCGTGTGTTTTTCATTGCAAATTGTCCTTATGTACATAATCTATTTTTATATTACAGAACACTAAAACTATAGGGGCCTCGTCTTAAAAGTCCAACAGGATTTCCAGAGGTCTCTAGCCCGTTTATATACTATTCTTAAATATTCAACTTGTAAATATTATTTGTGGGTAAATAAAAAACTAAAAATAAAAAATTAAAGGGCTACCGCAGGAACGAGGCAACAAGAAGTCAACGTGTTTTTAAAAACAATCGTCTTAGTTGTGCACGAATGACGGTAAACACCTTTGGTAGGTGAAAAGGAAGATACATCAGATTCAAAAAGCGGATGGACATGGATGTAAGTACTCTGGCACATGTTGTACAGGCTCATGCGTGTTACATAACATATTCCGAATGATTATACACTCAAACATCTGGGGCCAGTTGTATAAAAAAGTGATTAAAGTTAATTATAATTAAGTGGAAACGTCATCCAATAAGAAGCGCCTATTTGAGAGTTAATCACTATTTAACTACAAAATAGTGATTAAAAAAGTGATTAAGAGTTTTATGTAACCGGCCCCTGGGTGTAATATAATTTAGTTACCCTCACTTGTGGTCCATGAATATCGGATATAGAGTGCCTTGAATAGGATAAATTCAGGGCTGACTTTTATCTAATTATCAGCACTCTATATCCGATATATAGAGCACAATTAAGTGTAAGTAAGGTTTGTTTTTCACGCCATCTTGTTTTCTTTTTAAAGGAATACGCATGCGTAATTAGTTTTAGGGCCGCGTGCTATATTTTAAGCGGGCCGAGACTACCTCCTTGAAGAGGTCTCGGCCCGTCAAACAATTATGGTACGCGGACCCTTAATTTTGCGTTTACACTGCGAAAATTAAGAGTGCCGTGCCTAAAAATTTGGTCCGCGTGCCATTATTTAAGAGTGCCGTGCCAAAAATGAGTGTAGTGTAAACGGGGCTATAGTTACTAAAAATAGAACAAAATGGCGGATTTTTAGAAATTTATGTCGTTATGTCTTCGCAAGGAATTATTAGGGACCTTTAGCTAACAGGACGGGGACGGCTAATATAATACAATGAAATTTATGACAGTGTATACGTAGAAAAAAAATGCATAATGAAAGGTCCCTTGGGAGTTTTAGACGTCCTCGACGTCCTTGCTCTGTTTACAACAGCAAACCAATGATTTTCGCGTTTTGTATAAAACGTCTGCCTTTCAAGCCGCGAGAAGTCGTCCTCGGCAAATTGGATAGAAGTCTTTTCAACTATAAACCTCTGTCTTAACTTTCTTAAACTGCAATAAATTCAAACAACGAATAATAAAAGACATGTTGTTCTTATAGTTAGGCGAGACTTTTTTTATTCGTTGGTTTCTATACGGATCCGCCGACCGTAAATTAAATATTCAGAAAGTGAAAAATAAAAAAAAAATTTGGATGTCAAAAATTTTACAATTTTAGTTAATTTTAATTAATTTGGGGTTCTGACACGAAGTACACTTCAAGTGAACTTTGACTCTAGGTACTGCAGGCTCATGTTATCGTTGTGACAATCAATATGTAGATTAGCCACTTTTTTGCGTTTTTTTGAAATTGACGTTAAAAATTTTTATAAAGATTATTAATTTCGGTTCTCATTTATACTCAGTTCGTTTTTTTTTTAATTTTTTTCCGACCTACCGACCTCTTATTTTTAAAGTCAAATCCGTAAACCAATAAATAAAAAAGTCTCGCCTTACTTATTTTAACGAGTTTGTTTTGACCGTCGTCGTCGCGTTGCCGTCACCTATTTGCTAAAGGTCCCTATTGTCAGAGATATAGCGACTGGGGGGGGGGGAGGGGGTGTAACTCCCTCCCACCAACTGTGAAACTCAGGCAAAAATCACGTAAAATTCAAGTTAAAATTTTGACATTTTTAGGTAAAATTTGCGTAGTAAAGAAATTATTTTTGTGAAAAGATAACCATTCTTGTAAAATACAGTCAATTTACATCCAATTTGTTTGCGAATTTGCTTTAGGAACGCTAGAAATGCAGTCCTAGAGCTTCAAAAATGTAAAAATCTTCTGGGGCACTTTTCACCTTAAACTTAGTAGGCTATCACAGTTCCAATCAATCACAAAAACCTTTATCATAATTGTTACACCTCAGGTAAATTTTTAACATTGAAATTCAAATTTCAGGTGAATTCCTCTGCCCCCCCCCCCCTCCCCCCAACTTCAGATGCTTCACTACGTCCCTGATGGTTATATTTCGAAACTGATTTCAGTTTTAAGATATCCTTAGTCTCAGCCTCGTACCCAGGCTCTTTAGTAATTAATAGCGTTCATAGCTCTGGGTGAGCTAGGCGCGTGGGGATTCTTGGGGAGGTTGCGACGAAGAGAGAGCCTGGGAGATTTTGAATTCAAGATGGCCGACAATGCAAATTGTTTGAATTTAAATTAATAATTTTACTGTAATATGGACGAAATCAGTGTTACATTGAGATTGAAAAACTTGTCCATGAAATGGTTTATTTGGGGAGGATGCTATGCGCAAAAGACGATTGCGTTGCCCAAAGGGTTTTTTTTAACGACAGTGGCATATTTGTTCATCATTTTTGTATTTATATAAAACATTATTAAAGGAAGACTTCTCCATGTCTGACAGAGAAGAATGTGTACGAATATCCAGGCAACTTCACGCGCAAGAAACACGTAGATGTATTGAAAAGATATTTGGATATCGACATCATAGGACTTTCATTTCTTTTGCAATTTGTTCATTTTGAGACAAATTTATTGTACCATCTCCCTGACTATCTTGAAGCTTTTGTATTTTCTGTTGGTATAATGTTGAAAGTTTAAACAGTGTTTAGCTGAAAGTACTAGTGTTTTAGCTAAATCAATATTACTAGCATCCACTGCTGAAGCAATATTTTCATCTTTTAATAAGCATTCTTCCATGTTTTTAATGTGATCTTGTATCACTAAGATGTCTTTGTTATCATCTTTAAATAATTCTTTAGATACCATAGGATTTCTGCCATATGATTTTATTAGAAGATTTGTATTACAACTCTGTGGTGAATGTCAAGAACAATATTATTTTGTACATATATAAATAAATCTTATAAAATATGATTGCATTACTAGTTGGCACAAATTTTATGATATAAAATAAAATTTATAATGTAAAGAAACAATGTTGTTTACATCAAATTTTGTGTTGGAAGCATGTTGAAAGAAGTTAAAATAACACATAGATATAAAACATCCTGTATGCAGAGCCTGAGAACTATTAGCACACTTGCAACAATTTTTTGGACAAGTTGATATTTATTTGGATATTAGAATAAAAAAAGTGCGCACAAAACAAGCAGCATCAAAACTAATTATTTAATCATACAATAAGATACAATGATTCACGGTCAACCATGCAGGGGCGTAAATCCTGGGTGGGGGGGGGGGGAGTTTTGTCGGGCAAAAAAAATGTAATTCAGCAAAAAATTACAACAATATTACTGAAAAATTCAAGAATTGTACAAATTTCGATATGTTAGTGAACCGAACATTTGGATCTTCCTTGTACTACACAAGTTATTCCAGCTCATTTGATAATACTTGTCTCCTTTCATTACACTGGTGACTGGACAGGTTATATGCTGTAAGATACAATCGAAGAAGACTGATTTAATTCATAAAAATTCATATATGCAATAACTTGCAGAAAATTCAACAGAACACCTATACTTAAAATGGAGTAATACATTATAACCATACAATCATGCATCTGACAAGGAGGAATATATCAAGCCCATCTGTATACAATTAACCCCATTAAGACACAAGAATCATCCCTTGAGAAAAATTCATCTGGCATTAGACAGAGTAAAATAAGTAAAATTTTAAATATTGTTTCACTAAATGTTCTGAACTTTGTTTTGAAGTGTGCAAATTCATTCTGAAGTTCAAATGTTCATAATGTGATTCACAAACCTGTTGGTAAAATAAGCATTTGATTGCGGCTACAATGTCTCTAGTAGCCAATCTGACGTTTTGTTTACAAACTTGCTTATGAACTTTATTATGAACTTTTGAACTTCACAACAAAGTTGCAAAGTTCGAAACATTCCAGTAAAAAGTTATTTGAAATCAACAGTAATACTGTCATATACCACTTTTATAATTGACACCAGTTTAAATAATCTTTTATGTCATCTTAATAAGCCCTCTTGGCCTCGTTTTATTGGCTGGGATTGTGAAGAATTTTTTAACCTAACCAAGGTCAAGAAGGCTATACAGGTGAGTAAAAAAAACTGATACCTTCGCGGCTAATTGCTCCGTCGGGCGTAGCTTCAATGGGCGTAGCCCGAGGGAGCTTTAAAATGCTAATTGTCTGTCTTTAGGATGTCACAAAATGAACGTTTCACAGGTACATCGGTGTATTTTGTGGATACGTCTAATGGGTTATTTTGCAAGTATGCTTCAGTGACCTATATAGTTCAGTTTTAAAATGGCGGTTGCGTGATGAGTGGGCAAATAAGATTTCTGGCAATTTCGCTAAATTTTCACCGAATTGAACTGTGTTTTTGATGTTGTGTTGTACTCTGGACTTACTCTTTATGAATTAACGTATTTTTGTTGGTGCAACAACAACGAAAGAACGAATCGGGCTGAATTAAGGCTACTGGGTCACCAAGACTGGCAGACTGCAAGACAGTTGAAAGCGAGGTTGAAAGCTTATTTAATACTGGTAAGATTTTAACATGCTATTCTGTTTCTTCTATACTTACAAATTTTTTACGCCTATATAGGCTATATGCAGAAAGCTAAGTTCAACGGTACCTCCACAGGCACAGTATTAGCAAATGGTTATTAAAAAACATAACTTTTCTAATTTCGTAAACTGTCAGTAGACATATATCATGTAAATAAGGTCACCATGCATTAAAAGTTGTTTTATAATTTACCTTGGTTGCCATGCAACTTCTACCAACAAGAATATGACATGTATTATAGACATTTTATTACAGCTATATCTTGCTTGTATTGTTTATTGCCACTCCGGCAGAAACCAAATCACTATTTAAATATTGTATCGAAATACAATCCCAACCAATGACGGTAGTAAAGTATGAATATCGATCCACGTTATCAGGGGTGGGTGGGTGAAATAGTAACGTCGATTCGACGCTATTTGTGACAACATGAATATGGACATGGCCCCTTATTTATACAGTGTTATTGATGACTCAATAACACTGATAATAAGTGTTATTGATTAATACAGTGTTATTGATGACCTGCACAACATATTCATGTCATCTGTGAAATTTTGCTCATTACTTTGGTTATCAGGAGGTTATCAACGGCTATGCTGGTCATTAATTATAATGATTAATGCTAAACCAAGTATAATTAAAGTACTGGAGATATATCTTTCATTTCTGATTTGTATGTACAGTATTATTAGGCCATGGGCCAAGTGCCGAAAATGTGACTTTTGAATACGCACCTCGGGGAACCAAAAAATTTCTTCAATAACTATTAGCATATGTATTTTAGAACAAAATTATGTGGTATGCCAATCGTGAGTCTTGCACATTAATGAGAAAAATCAACCGCTTTCTTGACTAATTTGTATGAATTTACTAAATACTTTGTTTCAAATACCCAGCATGTTTATATCTCTGAACCAATCAAAACGGATTTTTCCCAACGTTAAACCAATCAGATAAGTGTATCATGTTTCAGTCGCAACAAAGACTAGTTGTAAACAAATATGGCGTCCGTCGGTGAAGGCAGACGGCCAGGGAAAGATTTTTGCATTATATGCATATAATAAATAATGCAAGAGGAAAATTAACTTCTTTTACATATACATTATGGTGCAGTTTTGTGATATTCGCAGCAACGTGGAAGAAATTTATTTGTAAAGAGGACGAAATCGCACATGATTCGGAGGCGAAACTTGACTTGCGTCTCGATTCACAGTGTGAAACAATGCGCACAGATAATGTTAAGAGTTTTCTGCCAACACCAGCCTACTGCAAAATTCGCCGGGAGTGCTACAACGGGTTTTATAACAAACAGAAGGTCGAAAGGGAAGAAAGAAGACACGCTATAAGGGACGAGAATGCCAAAAAATGTAAGAGAGGATTGTTGTGAATTGTACAAAATATAGTGGTGTTTTATTACAACGAACCGAAATATGATCAAGTTAGGTCATTCAATAAACTGGGATAATTGGGATATAAGGGGGAGTTAGGGGGTTAACTTTCGGTTTCCCCTGAGGAATGTATGAAATTTTTCTAGAATGACCCAGTGTATATATGTGTGTCTTTGTAATAAATTCTGGTTGAGTAATGCCATACACCCTCCAATAAGATAGGTATTGTTGAAAGGGGGAGGGGGCTTTTAGACTAAATAGGAACGAACATTGGTTGGCGGATGGAACACAGTAGCAAATGCAGGGGGTACCTTACTGAAGGGTTTATGGTAAACAGCATTTAAATCAAATTGAACAGTATTTGATGGTTCTTGTATTCAATACCTAAATACAGGCACCCCCATCACACTTTATAAAGAAAACATGGTGATTAACCAACTTGTAATATATAAAAATTGTTATACATATTTTAGAAATAATACTGATTTAATTAATAGAGAATAAGTATTCATTTCAGCTCCACTTTATAAACTGTTACAATTCATTTTTTTGTTTGTTTTGTTAGTAAAACTTGTGCGCTTAATTTATATTACAGGCAGTGTATGTACTACAGAATACCGCACAAATTTACATGTTCCATCTTTTGTCAAATGTGTATAACATAGCGTGTTAAATATTTTTTAGCATTGTTTCTAATTATTTGTTTCTTCTTGTGGGGTCTTATGTTAGATTTGGCAGATTCTATTATTTTTTAAATCGGACATTCTGTGGATAAAACCTAATGTACCACAGAATACCAGTGTGGCAATAAGTAATTAAGGAACGGTTTATCACATTATACGAGGATTTGGTGTGTCATGTTGTGTGATAACACTGTTCCGTCAGATATTGCTAACTTAATTTAGTGGAAGGTATAAATACTAAAATCACTACAGAATACCAGTGGTATGCGTTTTTTATGGTAAATTTGATCACTTGGTGTGATTCCTGAATAGTAAAAGTGTTGTATCGCTTAGAAAAACTGTTAATGAATGTAAATTATGTTGGTTTGTGAACTTATTTTCAAACTTTCTGATTTTACGTACAGGCATTAAGCAAAAAAAAGAACCGAAAATAAGGAATTTTACTTGTTGTTTATCCCGATTATTTTTAAGAATTTAATCAAAATATCCATTTTTCATTTTCATATGACCATTCAGACTCAAGCTAATATATATTCACAAAAATAAAGTATATAGCATGGGAAATTAAAAAACTGGTATTCTGTGGTACTATGATATTCTGTGGTTAACATACACCTGTACACGAAAAAGAGTAGTATGAAAAATTCTTTACAGGTATTACTAACAGATTGTACACCTTGGGGCTCGGTCATTGCAAATGTTTTCCAGTCAGTTTAACAATTATCATGTGAAAACAAAGTTAATATAAAGAGCAATTTGCATAAAATATGAAATTACGCAATCCAAGATGGCCGCCAACTATAAAAACTTTACACACAATTGACTCGATTTGTGACTTAATGTGCAAGTTTCAGGCTTGGCATACATAAAAAAACAATCAGCAATGCATAAGCTCACTACGGTGTAAAATTCATCTGGTTCCCCGAGGTGCGTATTCAAAATCGATTTCTAAACACATTTTTGGCACTTGGCCTATGGCCTATATGTTTCTCAACTTAAACTGAAAATTATTTTTTCTGCATGTAACAGTGAACATTATATTCCAGTATCTAATAATTTACATCTCAATTTCTCTCTGTCTGCTCTGCATTAATTTTCTTTTCTATAATTGTAAGAACAATTTTGATATTATGCCGCTTGTAATTTATATTAGCATCTGTATATTCATGAATATGTAAAAAGGAGCCCAAATTCCATAAGCTTTTAGTTTCTCTTTGGGCTTCCTTGCCAGTATACGCTATTGCATTGTTTTTATTCTATATATGTAAAACTGGTGAAATAAATTGACTTGACCAGGGACGCCGGAACGATGTGAAGGCAAGGGGAGCAGATTTTCGTGAAAGGGCACTTTTGAATTGATATATACTAAGAGATGTTTGCAAAACATCGTGAGTTGAACTTCGTCTAATAATGTTTTCTATTTATTGGATGATAGGGGTGTGAGGGGGTTCTCCGCCAGGCGATTGTGCTATAACTGCTATTCTTGAAGCTCGATGACTGCATTTCTTGCGTTTTCTGAAGCAAATTCGTAAAAAATTTGCACTAACATTTCTGACAATTCGCTATTTCGCCAAGGCAATCCTTTAAATTGAAAGGGCACCTTTGCCCCCCTTGCCCCTCCTGGTAAAGGGCAACGGGGGCGGCTGCCC
>CACRXK020003779.1:0-30326 GCA_902702795.2 Paramuricea clavata | reverse complement strand
ATTGAAGCCAGTGCATTTTAGTTTTCTGAGTTATGAGCAGAAATACTCAACACTGAACGTTGGGCTATATATCAAATTGAAGCTATTGAAAAATGCTATTTGGTGTAGAAATTTCAAGACTTTAGCTAAAAGGGAAATATTGAAAAACTACAAACATAATTACCGATAATTTGCCGTTTTGCAGTTGTTTTTGTATTTTTTAAATATTTTTCTTTTCGCTGAAGTCTTGAAATTTCCACACCGAATAGCAATTTTCAATAGCTTCAATTTGATATATAGTCCAACGTTTGGGGTCAAGTATTTCTGCTCATAACTCAGAAAATTTTGGCTTCATCAAATCATAGGCCTTTATCATAGCAGTTAGCCTTCCAGTTTATTTATAGTTCAATGGATGAGGGTTACTCAGAACATTAATAACTCACCTACTCGTTCACATCCATCAGAAGAAGAAAATCGCATTAGAAATCGCAAAGAAAATTGCAAGTGTAAATTAACTAGTAATTAGATAGTATTTTCCAAAATTGAAAGACTAGAATATCTACATGTCTATAGAAAAAATAGTATTCTCTGCATTGAAAATAGGGAAATATAACTAATGTTTATACTAAATATAAGTCACTGATAAATCGTTCCTAACAATAATAAGTACACAATTATTATACCTTACCAAAAACAACTAAAACACCCTAACCAAAAATTTCAAATTAATTAAAATAGTTTTGATTTTATTGAATCCGATTGTGTGTTGAAACTTGGCCTCAAATCTTCAATAAAAAACATAATTTTAAAGATAAGGCATCAAACTTTGCTCCACTTACCGAGACTAAATCTAATTGTAGATAGGCTTTTATTCTGCCCGCGTGTTCCTTCATATGTTTATTAAATGTTTTTGCCTTCCACTAGTCGAAAATAACAGTAATACAGTATCATGCGTCAATATGTACTACTAGTCTCTATGTCAATAGACAATAGTTATAAGTCTTCAGCTGTTTTTTAGTAACTGATTGGCTGTATGTAAAGACTAAAGTACTGAAGACTTCATGGTTTAACCTTGTACTTTAATTTTACATCTGCAGGTATGCAAGTTTGTTCAAAAAATGTATTTTTTCTCATCCGTGCCGTTAATTAATAATATTACAAGTTATAGATATAGGATATACATCGCTCATTTGGTAGTCAGCTAAAGTTTTATTGTCCTTCAATATTTTTCCGTTAAATACAAGTTGTTGCCTGTCGTTGGGGATCCCTCCTTCATTCTGGATTTTCAATTTCACTTTTTTTATGGTATAATTGTAACTGTTAATGGATTGGATGGTTAAAGTCTGTCCCAGTGATGTTGTAACGATGATTGTTATACCACCTCCTCTAAACCTGTACGTCATATGAATAGTTGATTCCTTCTGAATGTTATAGTCTGCTAGGGTTCGACCATCTTCTAGCTGCTTCCCAGCAAATATTAGTCGTAGTTGATCCGGCGTATACTGCGAATAGCCCTTTTGACAGATATTTTCTTTTAATTCTTCGATTGTGTTTTCATAGTCGCAGTGTATGTCCAGCGTTGAACCTTGAGGAGTTTTAATGAAGACTTGGATCAATCCTCCACGAAGTCGGAATACCAATTGAACAGTTGATCCATTTTCAATATTATAGTTTGACAGCGATTGGTGATCTTCAAGTTGTTTCCCGGCAAAGATAAGCCGTTGTTCGGCAGTAGGGATGCCTTCTTGGCCCTGTATCTTCGATTTTACTTCCTCAATTGTATCATTAGGCTTCACGTCCAGATTGAACTGACCATTATAGGAAATTATAATGATACCAAAATTGTTAATAATGTTAATGTTTATATTTGTCAGTTGCGTACTAAGCGCAGTGACATCCGAGGCTTCTGGCGCATCGCTGTTACATTTACCACCAGCGGTAATGTTGATGAAACGAGAGTTATTTTCAATGTGGATAGGTTGATGTTCAGCAGCAATGTAGCTTTTGAGAGCAGCTTCCCCTTCGCTCGATGGCTGTAGATGTTCAACCACTTCAGTCAGACAAGTAGCCTCAGTCAGTGGTCTGTCGATGTGTGAAGCTTTAGAAGTCATCTTGGTGAAGATTTGTAATGTTACAGTCTTTATATATCTTATGGTATTATAATAATACAACTCTTCTCAGGTTTGATATTGAATCTGTGGCTCTTGTTGAAACCGATGTATGTTAGTGGTCATTTGACCCAATGGAATTCCAAGAATTACGTCGATCAAAACGTCACCGGAACTTACTTCACCTGCTATTGAATTCGTTGAATTGTCAATTTTAACATGGCTTCGTTAGTTCGTTCATAGTTATATCATCATTGATTACAAAGAAATACGAACCACACGATCAGAAACTAAATTAGCATAATTTATGTATTTAGTGAGCTTAAGAATAAGATTACTACGAAGACGCGCTTTGCGCCTCATATTTATTTATTCGTTTTATCAAATTGTTTGATTACTGTAAAGGACATTGGCAATAAAAATTAGTTTGTCTCAATCAAAAGCACTCTTAAAATTATATATTAAACTCTGTTAGGGACTGCTCATTATTTATTGTACAGGGAGAGACTGAGGAGAAACTCTACAGTTATAATATTTTTTCGTTGCGCCCCTCTTAATTAAGACAAGTGAAATTTTCAAAGCCCCCCCCCCCACAGGCAAAACAAGAACACAAATTTTGGTCCCCTCTAGCTTTTTATCTTTATTTAGAGAAACAAAAACTCTCTAGCTCTTTATTTAAAGAAACAAACTAGATAATGGGGACCAATAGACAATTCCATTATAGACTAATATTTAACAAATATAAAACATTTTCCGTGTTGATATACAGTTATATCAACACAAGTGGAAATTGGGAAAACGAGAAATTGTGTGGAAACACGACGCCCGAAGGGCGGAGTGTTTTCACACAATTTCGAGTTTTCCCAACTTCCACGAGTGTTGATATAACTATATATCAATACGGAAAAAATGTTTTTATATTTGTTTTATAATATAGCAATGTCAAAAGCCCGAAGAATAAGAACAATTTCCGTGTTACAAGCGGCGGAAAATTTCCCGTGTTGACATGGAGTTATATCAACACGGCTCTTAGCCAATCAGCGTTCATAATTTACAAATGCTATATTATAATACATTATATTCCTGGGAAGGGTATACTAAAATTAGTAAAATGTAGAAAATATAGCCTTCCAAAGTTTGCAAATTTTGTATACTTTTGTATTGCAATTTTCGCATGCAATACAAAAGTATACAAAATTTGCAAACTTTGCATAAGAGACTTTTTATTTGGCTTCCATTTATGAATATTAAAGGTCTATAATTAAGTTGTTTTGTGATACATTTTTAAAACTACTAATGTTTTTTCAAACTGGTAAATCTTTTCAAAGCCCCCCTTCTTTCGTCTCTCTGTATTTTTTCAAAGCCCCCCCTTTCAGGTTTAAAAAAATTAAAGGCCCCCCAGTTTCTCCTCAATCCCCCCTGTGCAATAAATAATGAGCTCCAACCTCGTACCCAGGGCTAGCCGCGAATTGAAGGCAGCAGACTAGTCCCAAGTCCTCTGTGCACGCTTTGATTTCCATGACGTCACCGAGCGAAGCCGTCAACTCATTAATATGCAATCTCGTTCCCCGAGCCTGCGATCCTCGGGAAGGAACGCGAGGCTCTGGGATAATCCGTTGCCGGAAGCCAGGAATTCCGGCTAAGATTGAACTACGCATCCATTTCAACGGCCAATCAGATTCCTTCCTGAAACGGATTATCCCAGAGCCTCGCGTTCCTTCCCGAGGATCGCAGGCTCGGGGAACGAGATTAATTAATATGCAGAAACGCGAAATAGGCGTACTAAGAGGCCTAGGGACTAGGCTGGAAGGCAGCGACGTAAGCTAGCTCTGGGTACGAGGTTGTGTCATATCTTGCTTATAGTTCTCGAAATATTTAGACGAATTAGACCGAAACTAATTAATGAGCTGTCTTGGACTAATTCTTGACCTCATTAACTATGGTTTTGATTAGCGTGACCCATCGATCTCTTGACGTAACATGCATATCTTCAATAATGCAAAATGACGAACAACTCACTTTGTTCAGTCGAAATAATTTGAAAACTAAGCAAGATATAAACAATCCGTAATATAGTTTAATAAATAGTTCAATATATCTTTTTATACCTTGATTATTCCTTGAACTTCTACGAACGAACTTTCCAAACCATGATTGTGGCCTCTGTTCACTGCTTGCCTTTTTTTACTCATTTTTGTTCTTTTAATAAAATGAAAGATAACATCAAAGTCGAATTGTGGCGCACCTTCTACTAGGCTATTACCTCTACTAAATTTACTAACTCACAATAGCGAGCCCCGGCCCGAGGGTAACCATTTAATAGAGATTCGACTGTACTCAGGAAAACTCTGCTATCTCCCTACTGTGGAAAAATACTGCAATTAATTGTTTTCGAGATCATCTCGTGATCGTTTAATAGTACATTGCGTATACATTGTTTTATTTTTGTACATCTTACAGATGTATTTAACTGACATTTCTTTTAAACAACTTTCCTTTTTGTCACTGTTCTTGTTTAACTGATTTACTCAAATAATGTGTATATAACGTTATAATATTCCTTTTAGGGCATATATTAACCGGTAATATAAACCGCCCCATGCCTCAGTTTACATTTTACAGGGAAACGTTAACTTTTTCATGTTCTATCCATGCCAAAGAACCAAGTCTTGCCTATCCAAGTTGCTGTGCTGAGCCGGACACGAAAACCAGGAAAAACCCGGGGGGAAAGTCTGGAACGTGTTCTCCATCCCATGCTGCAGCAACGCTCCTGGAGGTTAAAAGCAAACTCTTGTCATCTGATCATATTCTTCTGTCGTTTCAATGTTGCCATTCATAGTTGTCATCTGATCATATTCTTCTGTCGTTTTACTGCGATGTTGCCATTCATAGTTGTCATGTGATCATATTCTTCTGTCGTTTTACTAAGATGTTGCCATTCATAGTTGTCATGTGATCATATTCTTCTGTCGTTTTACTGCGATGTTGCCATTCATAATTGGACTGTATAAAACCTATACAAAATATCAAACAAACGCGCGCGCGAAGCGAACCGAAGGTGTTATTTTGAAGGGAAGCCAGTCTTGTAACCAATGCATGCCCGTTCGCAAAATGGAAGGGAAGTTGCCTAGATACCAGTAACCTTCACATGTGTTACACCACCCTTATCAGTGCTTTACTCTTCTCCCAAGTGATTCACACCTGCCGGGCGCTCTTCTGTGGACTGTGGTGTATCTTCACCAAAGAGATTGAAATTTGAACCAAACTTTTATCCTAGCAGCAAATAAGATGACTCGGTAATACCGATCTAAGTATTCGCAATTCGACATTTGGACTTCACAGTGAAATATAAATCGATTCGTGATGGCAACGAAATGTGGGGTAGCTAGCTGTGTAGCAGCCGCGGTTTGGGCAGGACTTACGGGCGAGAAAATCAAGGCGGGAGAACGGACGGGCGGGAAAAAATGGGGTTAAAAGTGGGGCACATATTTGAATTCACCAAACTGGCTTAGGATACCAAAGGCAGCCAGTGCCGAATGCCGTTTAACTATTACCTTTCATTGTCCTTTCGTATATTAGCCAGCGTGAATGCAGTTTTGAATGGAATGATTCTCGTTGATTTCGTCTTTGACATCTCGATCTTATTATAATACTTCAGCGACTGAGTCATTGAATGAGGAATAGATACACGCACAATTCTGTTTAATTTGAATAAACTACGTCATTCATATGCACTATATATTCATACGACTATATACCAACATTATAAATAACTATTTAGTCTTCGTGTGTAAAAACATATTTATACATTACCCTGTTCGGCTAATCATGCTATTTCTTCTTGTGGTACGTTTGAAGAAACACATCCAACAATTTATTGAGTTATAAAAGTTTCACTGTCCACGTGTTTCAAATAAAGTTGTTTCCCTTGAAATAGACGACATTTAGTTGAAATTATTGGTTCACAACAATAACTTCATTACTTCGCATTATAAATAATTATCTAATATTTAATGATCTAGCTTTTAAGATTTTAAATAGCCTACGTGTGTAAAGTATATATATTACCTTGTTCGCCTAATCACGCTGTTTCTTTAGGTGGTACGTTAAAGAAATACATAAAGAATTTACTGAGTTATCCTAAAGTTTCACTATCGACGAGCCTCGCCCAACCATTCTCTAGATAAGTTAATTGTTTCCTTTAAAATAGAAAATGGCATTTGATTGAAATTTATACTCGTTCGCAGCAATAACTAATTCACAACTGATCAATAGAGCGTTTATATATTTTATATAAATTTGAATGCACGTACCTTAGTTTTAAATGAGATGAGACTAAATGTTTGTTGGGGCGATGACCTGCTCAAGACTGACAAAATTCCGACCTGTTGTTTAAACTATTTTCCATGTTTGATTGACCACCATTAAAATGTTTTCCGTCCAAGATAAGCCTTTGCTGATCTAGGGAGACATCCTTTTTATCTTGAATAGTTATTATCTCAATTGTGTCGTTAGGCTGTACATCAATGTTGATTTGACTATTGTCGCAAACAATGATGTTACCAAAATTGTTGGTTATATTAATGTTTAGTATTCTTGCTACTTCTTCACTGAGGGCAGATACATCCGAGGCTACCGACGTATTGCTGTTATACTTGCTACAAAAGGTAATGATAACGATACTAGAGTTATTATTGATGTGAATGGGTTGATGTTCAGTAGCAGTATGGACTTTGAAAGTAGCTTCGTCTTCGGTGGTCTGCCCAAGACAAAATTCCGATCCGTTGGTTCGACAAAATTCCGATCTGTTGGTTTGACAAAATTCCGATCTGTTGATTCGACTATATTTCTTATTGGATTAATGACTTTGAAGCTGTTTCCTGTTAAAGGTAATTGGTTTCGGTTCTTCATTGATGCATTCTGTGTTTTGTATCTTCGTTATTAATTCATCAATTGTGTTGCCAGGCTCAAAGGTTATCTGACTATTGTCGCAAACTATAACGATACCGAAATTGTTAGTTATGTCCACGCATACTCCTATATTTGCTGGTTCTTTACCGCTCAAAGGAGTAACATCTGGGGCTTCCGAAGCATTGCTATTAAACTTGCTATGATGTTCAGGAGCTATCTGAGTTTTCGGAATAGCTTCCCCGGCTTCGCTATTCGATGTGCGTGCAGACTGTTCATGTTGTACAAGTTGTATTTCTTCAGTCGAACCCTCGTTTGACGATTCCTGGCATCTTTCTTTACGATCCTGAATCAATGAACTGTCGATAATTTCTTTCTCTGAAGTATCGGAAGCCATTCTGTTGAAGATTTTTAGTAGATTCTCAGGAACTAAACCTTTGTCGTTCGTGAAATAGATCAAAATACGTTGAAACACATCCACCTGTATTGCTCGGCAGCTGTATTGAAGAAATATGATACCTTGAGCTTCCAAGAAATAGTTATGCAAATCTGCTTTCGCTTTACACATGTTTTTAACTCATTGCTAACCGCTTAATTCAGCCATAAATAACTTAAATACTGTTGTCATATTAACAGACAGGTCAGTTGTCGAGTTATCCAAAAATATGAATTGGGCAACATATGCGTGAATGAATTCAAAAACAAATTTCTAAGCGCGCCTATATATGCAAACAACTCTCCCATGAAAATGTACTTGACCTAATTTGCGGGTTTATGCTGATTGGCTGATTAAACTATTTGGCCAAATCAGCACAGGTAAACACGAGCGACAGAGTGACACTGCAAAAAACAACGGAAAGTTCGTGGTCTGAGACTATGCAGTTTTTCACTTCAACCGTATCGTAATGTATACCGTAGTTTGTGTTGAAGTCATTAGTTACACACTACCGCTCAGGAAACAAAGAAATACGCTACGTTTCGGTACAATACAATTTGTGTCAACCAGGCCTTAAAATATCTTTTACAGGGCCGGCTGACAAAATGTCCGATGACTGTACGTGAGTTTGGGTCGGACATGTGTATGATGATGTCCGATGACCTTCAGTTTAGTTTGGCTCCGAAATAAGTCTGAATGACACGAATTAATATCAGCACGATGTATTAATTCTGAACGGCTAATGTTGTGAAAATATTAAATAATTTGCGTCATTCATACTTATTTCCAAGCCAAATTAACTCGCTTGCCAAAAACAGCAATAAGACGTTGTCAACTTATAATAAGCAATTAATAAGCCTGGTTTCCACTTCACCATTTCGCTCACCGCCCCGCCCTCGATTACATTAAAACAACATTTCCAGTTCACTTTTTATACATCACTCTGATTTTCCATTTAACATACGAGCCTCTAGTCCTGGACTACTAGTCCAGGGTACATTTTGATTTATGTTGGACAAAGCTACCATTCGGTCGGACACAAATACACTCAGGTCGGACAAACAATAATAAACCTCAGTTTCACTTAGGTCGGACAGAATGTCCGGTGGTTTCCTCACTACGTCGGACAATTTCACGAATGGGTCGGTCAATGTCCTTGACCGACCGATATTTTAACTATTTTAAGGCCTGGTGTCAACACGAACGTTGGATTGCCGAAGGGGGACCGGATTAAAAACTGAGTTTGCGTTCGTTTGTGGTAATCTTCAAACATATATATTTGACAAAACATAAGATTTTAAAAGTGTTTTGCTTCCTTACATGAGTGCTATGATGCAAAATGCAGCCAAAACTTGTTATAACCAATTTTCAGGTGACTTCCGTGTTGACAAAAACTTGCTTAAACCCACTAGTATATGGACTAGAAGACAATTTGAAACAAAAACCAGTATATGAAGTATATATTGCAATTTTTGAAATAGAAATTAGAACCAGTTTTTAACTGACTCTTAACTTACAAAGTATCTGTTGTATAGATTCTGTTATATATAAGTTTATATACGATCCATTTCAGCCTGTCGCCAAACCGAATGGCGGTTCTTTTACGCGGGTTTCTACATACGGTTATTGTTTAAACATCTCGATTATTGCTTACACTATTCTATTGTATACAGTTCTTGACTACTTCTACAGTTCTCAATAGACAATATACTTTTGTCCAGTTGGTCTTCAGTTCACGAATTTGATGGCACGAAGTTTAAAGCTGAGATGTGTTGGGAACAAGACAAAATTCCGACCTGTTGCTTGCACCATATTTCATGTTCTTGTTCGATTGACCATCATCAAGTTCTTTCCCGTCAAGTATAGGTTGTAGTTGGTCAGGAGAGGCCTCCGTTTTACCTTGAATCTTCCTTATCAAGTCCTTAATTGTGTTGCTAGACTGTACGCCAAAGTTGAGCTGAATATGTTCGCCAATTATAATGACACCATTGTTAGTTATATTCATGTCTGGCATATTTGCTAGCTCTTTACTCAGAGAAATGACATCCAAGACTTCTGACGCATTACTGTTATCCTTGCTACCAGCGGTAATGATGATGATGATACCAGAGTGATCTATGTGGATGGCGGGTTGATGTTCAGCAGCAATGTAGCTTTCGATAGTAGCTTCGCCTTCGGTAGTCGATGTACATGCTTGTACAAGCTGTCCTTCTTCAGTCGAAACGTCCAACTCGACGTTTGATAGTTCCTCGGATCTTTCGTGAGGATCTTTGATTGATGATTTGTCGATTATTTCTCTCTGTGTAGTATTGGAAGTCATTCTGTTGAAAATTTTCAGTAGATTCTCAGAAAATAAGTCCTTTTAGTTTGTGAATTATATCGTAATACGTTGAACCGCATCAGCTCGACAACGAAATACGACACAGAGGGATTCCAAGAACTAATTATGCAAAATCTGCATTACGTACCTCGAACCCAGGACAGTGGCGTGGTGGCTGGGGGGGGGGGGGCGCCATGGCCCCCCTCAGCGATGGTTTCAAGAGGGGCGCCGAAATGCCAGTGGGGCGCTAAAATTGCCAAGAAGTGCCTCCGGATTAGTATGATCTATTTTAGTATGATCTATTACTCCCTATTATGATATGATATGATATATTATTATGATATGACATATTATTATTAACTCCGGTTGATATATTTTGCGATTATTAAAATTGTGATGTTGAGACCCAAACGCATGAGAACATTCCAGACTTTTGATATTTGATATGTTACATTAGACTGCTAGTGCTTTGTCACGCTTGCGTAAGCTTCACGCTTGCATATATTATAAGCTTGAGCTATAAATAGTACAACAAGTAATTTCTGATTATAGACATTATATAACGATCTAAAATAGCTTTAGACGAAACACTATATAAGGGCGGCTCGCTGAAATAGAAACATGTGTTAAAGTTATTATATTCAAGACTCAAGAAGAACGTTTTATATGTACCAGTGAGACAATCGTCTCGCCCTTTTCACGCCAAGGAGGCAAGGATTGCTGGACTGTTGCTTCAGTGATTAGCTGTGTGACTGTGTCTTAAGACAAATAAATCGGTTAGTATACTTAACATATATTCTCTGCCGGTATATTGTTTAAATAAATACATTTAGAAAACTAAATTTCCTCAATAAGCCTCTTGTTACGGTGTTCGTAACAAAACAAGATGAGTTATAAAATATGAATGAAGTTATTTTATAATTAATATCAGGCTATCAGCCATCAGGAGTCATGATATCAGAAATCTGTGTTAAAACAAAAAAAATTACTGATTGCCATTTCCCTTTAAATTAAACTTTTTTGAGCACATTTTACTTTTGAATACTACTAGTAAAAATCTTGATATTGTGTGCCGTATATTAACTGCAACTTGCATGATATTATTATTGCAATAATATGAAATATATTATTCAATCCACGACTAGCACGCAACAGTTAGAATGGAAACCACCAACAAAAGCCAAAAACGAAAAAAATCGGGCGCAGAGAACAAAAAGGCAAGGAAAGCAAGGAGGGAAGAAAACGAAAAACTTGGATCGTTCATGAAAAGCTATTTCACAAAATCAAGCAAATCATCATATGGAGACGATGCTTCCAGTAATGACCAAGATGCTCTAAATGCTGGACGAGACAAAAAAAAGGAAAGCAAAGATGTAAAAGATGGTATAAAAAATGCAAGTCCAGACAAGCCATGTGATGTGGATGACAAAAACGACGTAGAAGATGAGGTCGAAGTGGTTCAAGATTCTGTAAGTCTTCCAGAGTTTGATAGCGGGCGCGAAGTTAGTGAAGGGAAAGTTCGGGACGACGAGATGGACGTGCAAGAATCTGCAGTGTCTGGTGTAGCAACTGCATCTGAGTTCGATCCTGATTCATCTGCCGAATTTAATGACAGCAGATTTCGCGATAGAATTACTGACTTTGAAACCGGACATCCAGTTCTTAACGAAGCTTTGAATACATCAATACAGAATCGGGGCGAAGAAGACACAATCATCATTGAACAGTGCATGCTCCGGAGAAATCCAGCTTTTGTAAATGATGGAGGGAATGAAACCAATGATCCCGCGTTACTTGTTGGCATGAAGTTCGGAATAGAGGATAAAGAAAAGCTTTGTAAAAATGAACCATGTCAGCCACCCGAATCCGTTTTATCTGAGAGAAAAAAGAAAATTGGAGAACGTAACCGGTACTGCTCGCAGGCGGTATTCATTCACGAAGATCAGACTAGGCGCAAATGGCTTTCATACTCGCTAAGTAAGGATTGTCTATTCTGCCTCCCATGTCTCCTATTTTCAGATGAATGTTTAAGAGGCGAAAACACGCGCCACAACTAAGGAAATGCTTTTACGAATGCTGGGTACTCGAACTGGAAGAAACAGTACAGTAATATCACAAAGCACGAAAAGTCCGAAAGTCATAAATGCCAAGATTGCTCAAGTTGTCTTTTTGCAAGGACGATCAATCGATTCATGCTTGAAGCAACAAGAAAAGACCGAAATTTTGCGTCGGAAGAGAGAAGTCGTGGCAAACCGCAGCATTATGGAACGCGTTGTCGACACTGTTGTACATTTGGGAAAGCAGGGACTTGCTTTCAGAGGGCATCGAGAGTCGCTAATTGATGACCCAGAAGCAAATAAAGGAAATTTTCTAGAGTCGCTGAATTACCTGTCAACCTACGATATAACAACTGCGAATCATCTTGAAAAGGTTAGAAATCAACAAGCTATGTCGAGAAGAAAGGGCGGGGAAAAAGGTGCCAAAGGACGGGGTTCGAAACTAACTTTCCTCAGCAACGATACGCAGAATAATGTGATCAACATTATTGGAAGAGAAATCGCCTCGCAAATTGTCAAAGAAATCGGTAATTGCAGAGCATGGGCATTAATAGCCGACACCACACCGGATGTCAGTCACCACGAGCAGCTTAGTATTTGCGCAAGGATCGTTAATCGTAATGGCAAATGCTCCGAGCACCTTTTGTCTTGCAAAAGAGCTTCCGGTACAAAAGCAATGGAATTATACAATCTAATCTCAAAAACACTTGTCTCGAAAGGTGTGTCGTTTGGTAAACTCGTAGCAAAAACATACGACGATGAGCGGATGCTACAACGGCTTGCAAGCGATCATCAAAGAGAAAGTTGGAAAACATGTTGCTTTTGTCCACTGTTATGCACATACGCTTAATCTTGTTTTGTCCGACTCTGCAAGTGTTGATGTTCAAGTAATAAGCCTCTTCAATGACCTCGAAGCCTTGTACGTTCTCTTTAGCAAGACACAAAGAATCTATGATTTGTTCGAAGCTGTCCAACGGGAAGAGAACCTGAAAGTCCTTTCCCTAAAGAGACTTAATACTGTTCGTTGGCATTCACGCGAGTTGTGTCTAAAGGTCCTTCTCTCTCGTTATGATTGCATTTTAAGTGTCCTGGAAACCGTTGCGTTGGACAGTTTAATTGATGGAAACCCACGAAAAACGAGCATTGCTAATTGAAGCAGATTCAAACAAAGCAGTTTCTGGCTACCGCGTACCTCTTTCGAGAAATATTGACATCCACTGGTCCACTAAGCCGATATTTACAACGCGTTGATGTTGATTTTGGAAAAGCCATGGGTATGGTTGAAAGCGCGATTGACGAGCTCAATGAATTGTGTAAACAACCGGAGCGAATTATCAGATACGTCGAGCAAAAACACGACTCCCCCAGCGTGACTTGGGAACAACCAAGAATCAGACGTCGAAGACGAATGGATGATGAAAATGCCGAAGACGAACCTGCTGAAACACCAGAAGATCACTGGAAACGTAACACATTTTACGTTTCTGTGGACACGATCTTAAATTCATTGAAGAATCGATTTGAGAAAAACCAACCCTTGCTCCAAGCTTTTTCGTTGTTTGCTCCAAGCCGTTTCCCACAACTTGTGAAGAATTTCAAAACCGCACATGATCTCCAAGCGTGCCTTAACACTTTTTGTGAAACGTACAATAATAACAATATAGATGCGTTTAGATGTGCTGACGAATTGTTCAATTTTGCTCGTTCTTTTGAGAAATTCGACTGTTCAACTGTCTGCGAGCAAGAAGAATGATGACGGCGAAGACGACGAGGGCGACGATGACTATGATGGCGATGACGGCGAGGACAACGATGATGATGATGAGGAGGAGGAGGACGACGACGACGAAATCTCAAGCACGTCAGATAATGAGCAGAGCGACAGCGGCGGCAAGAAAGCTGAAAAACAAACGAAGAAAAAAGTTCCATCTTTCTCTGAAGCTCTTTCACTCCTGTGTAACCCAGATTATAGTTTGGTTGATGCGTATCCAACTCTCTGTCGCGTTTATGCTATTGCTGTGGCCATCCCAGTTAGTTCGTCGACTGCAGAGCGTTCGTTTTCTGCACTCAAGAGAGTGAAGACTCGCATTCGCTCATCCATGGTTCAGGAGAGACTTGAATCATTGCTTTCAATGTCAATCGAGCGTAAAATTTTGCTCAAATGCGACAAAGAACATCTCATTAACTTGTTCGCAGGGCTTTCTCCCGAGCTGTCAAAAGCTCTACTTTGACTTGCATTTGGTTCATTGGTTGTCTTTTAAAACTGTACATGTGATATTAATATGCTCAATTAGCATAAACTATAGCTTATAGTATATACGTTATTGACATTTGACCTGGAACAAAATTATGTTCTCTCATTATCAGCATATGATAGTAAAAATTGTATTATAGTATAATTATATACGTTGATAATATGTTACAACAAAACCTGACTAACGTTGTTTTAGATTGGTACTTGGTGGTAAACTGTTTCACAAAATGTGTTCTCAGAATGCTGGAAATGCCACTTCACAGACCTAGATTTAAAAGCAATTTTCTGGAAGAGCATGCCACGAGACTATTCTAGGTCCCTCGTGCCTACGACACTCGATGTGTACACTCCCACTAATCAATTCTTCTCATTTTTCAAACAAAAATTGCTTCAAAGCTCATTGTGTGAAACGTGATTTTCCAAATATATGCTTTTGAAAATTGAAATCTTGCTTTAATATACTCAGTGTGCTTATCCCACTCCTGGCAAACAGCCATATTTTTGAGATCAGTGAGGAGGTCCACCCTTTGATCATAGCCATGCGCCCACGGTATTTGATAAACGGGAGCGGGGGGGGGGAGGGGCGCAAGAATCGAGATAACTGTTAGGGGCGACAAATTTAACACTGGCCCCTTGAAATTTTCGAGCCACCACGCCACTGGTGTTATTTTCAAGCTTGTGTCTTCAGATTTGCATCTTTTATTTCGGTATTACAAAATATTTATATTTTTAGCTGGCCCGCAAAACCGAAATACAATAATTGCAAATTGAATGATCAAAACAAAGCAAATCATCGTCAGTCTGACAGTCTTTATTAGCTTCAGATAGTTAGGCTTGCCGAACTCCGGCAACGAAAAGAATTGCCTCTCGTAATCATCTGTTCTACAATGATCCGAGCATACAGTCGAAGTCTTTTTTATGCTTTGTGCATACAAAATCAACCCACACTTTTCTTCGTCTTTTAGCTTCCGCGTGTTCGTCATTGAACTATGGAATATTGTGTAGATTTATTCCATCTTTTAAACATGCTTTATTGGCACAGTTAGCTGCAACACAGTAAAAAGGCATATCTTTTTCGATCACAAATCTACCTATATATCCGCCGAGAGTTGATTGTACTAGTATAGTCGAATAACAGAATATACGCCGACTCACTTACGTGACGTAACAAAAATCGTTCGCTCCAGTTTCCTTCGAACACGGACGCCTGCCAACCAAAAGGCCAAATTTTGCGTGTTCAAACGGCTCTAAAATTTTTTCGTTTTGATGAAATCGAAAAATTCTTTCTCTAGAACAGTATACTAAATGAGTACTTTCAATAGACTGAAAAAAATTTTGTGTCAGGGGCACTTTAAGTTGTGAAGGAAGTCACTATCAGCGTTAGGTGGTCTATAACACACAGCAATAAGAACACGTTTGGAAAGAGATTTAATTACAACGCTTGTCAATTCCATCGATTCACAATTAAAAATGAAAGGCTCGGTACTTATAGAGTCCTTCACCGCTAGCAACACACCACCTCCACGCTTGCCAGTTGAACGGTCTTTACGAAAAATTTGATACCCGTTTGGAACAACTTCATAATCGGTTATGCAATTATTCAACCAGGTCTCTGTGAGAGCGATGACATCGAATTGGTTTAGCAATACAATATCTTGGAAACATGACAATTTATTTTCACGACAGTTGGTTAAATTATCAAGTTAAAAAGACTTTAGACTACATACATTTTGCATAATAAACGTAAGCGATTCATGTTGTTTAGATGGTGTAATAGAACTAGATTTTCTTCCGTTTGATGGATCTGGATTACGTTCCACATTAAAAGAAGCATCAGAATTAGGGTAGTACCGAAATCTTGAAGCCAGAAATTTTTTACGCCGTTTGAATTTGATATTAGTCAAAGATTTCTGGGCATATTCATGACAACAATCATTGCATTGGGAGGAAGCATAATTTAATTGAGCTTGAGTTGAGCCGCATGTCGTGAGAAAGTCAACGAAATAAAGTCCAATTAGAAATGTGCAGAACACCAGTGTAGCATCGTACGACGATTGCACATGTAATGGCCAACTGAATTTGATATAGATAAAACAGGGAAAATCCCCAAGAGAACTCTAAAATTTGAACAGGTCAAAAGTTCACGATGTCCAAACAGATGATGAAATTGCTAAAGTTCAATAATTCGAGAACTAAACGAAGAAACAAGGCAAACAATAAACCAAAATGAAGTAAAGGGTCACCAGAAATAAGTTCCCGCGAGGAAATCCAAAATAGTTCATAAAATAACTGCGACAAACGTATATACTTGTTGCCAAGGAAACACAATAAAGACGCCGGAAAAATTTAAAATCCAGCGCCAACGGACAAAATAATAGAACTTCAGTTCAAATTATTATAAACTGGAAGTTACCAAATCTTTATGCAACTGGTAAAAGCTTTGTTGTTATCCACTGATATAATGATTCTTTTGATATAATAAAGAAAATATGAAGCGAAGATGAAGTTTAATAAGCGGAAATGTTGCAAATTTGACTCAGCCGTTTGTCCCCTCATATAAACAAACATCCAGACCAAGTGTTTGTCAGATAAATTCCGTTAATTTAAATTTGACTGCGCGTATTAAGGTACAAACTTTAGCAATATATTGGGTCTTACTTGTATGCTTTATTATTGCCTTATCTGTCGTAACATATGCTAAAAGTTTTAAAAGAAATTCTAAAACAGAACACAAAGCTTTCACCCAGCTAAAGCAAGAGCACAGTATACAATTACGTAGGTTCTATTCCCACCGTGGTCAGGCATATTTTTCAAGCTTGCCCGATGTGGATATACAGTCAGATTAACATCACACACATAACGATTCTAGATGTTTTTATACTTTGAAATGTATAGTAAATTTAAAACTAGCTTGAACTTAGAGTCCTGTATGTTTAATTTAACACCCTTTCCAAAATGTTTTACTTAGTGTTTGCTCCCGGAAAGTAGTTACTGTCCTTTTGTATTTTATAAAAATACTCAGTGGTTCCCGTAACTATTAATTTCATAAAATACACATAACTGCTTGCTTTCTTGAGTTCGTTTGGAATAAATAAACTAAGAGACATTTCTGCATTAAATGGAATGGCCCGCCTTTGTTTAGTAATGGAAGATTCAGATATAGTAGTATAGCAACTAGCGTAGCGAGACCACTAGCTTTTGAGCGAGACCACTAGTTTTTTTCTTCGGTAAAAATTTATTTTTTATTATATATTTTTATTATATTAAAATTAACGGTTGGTCCATTTAATTAGAATGTGAAACTGCTATTCTTGTTTTTTCATTTAACTTATCTCAAAGCTTCGGGATCACCTTACCAGTCCAGCTGAGACTCTAGCACGATTATCCTACACTTTCCCAATATCGTCCAACCTTCCTATTCCAAAGCCTCTTCGACAACTTTTATTTCCTCCTTGGGGGTACACAAGGCAGGGGGCCCTTCCTGCTTATTTACCCTTTAGGATTATTACTTTCTACTCTGTGGGAACTTCTCAGTCACTATTTTTTATATTCTTGTTACCATAAGCATAACTGGTAACTCCATCTTCCAAAAGATACCTTTTATCATCGAAGCAACTCAGAGTAACCTTCTTCAATTCGTAAGTTCCAATTCTATGCTTTACGCTTCTGATTGTGTTCATATTATGTCTCATCCTACCTTTCGTATTAATTACATTCTTGAAGTTCTCGTGAGTGAGCTTGTTTCTGATGACATACTTTTTGACTCCTTTAGCAGTCATTCCACCTCCACCGTTTTCCTTCACATAGGAATACATTTTTGACCTCAGCCCAACAAACTCAATTATAGGTACTCCTTCAGCTTCATCCTTAAACCTACCTATAACCTTCTTGTTGTGAGTTGAGTAGTACGGAGAATCTTTTGGGTAATCTGAATTATTCCAGCAATCCTGCTCCTCACCGATCCTCTTGAAGTCCTCATAGACATCATCTGTTTTCAGTTCATACATTAGACTGTCAGTATCAGTGAACAGTAGCCTTGAATTATTACCGTACTCCTTCTTGATGGTGTTGTAGTGAAAATCATACATTAAAGTCTTAGATAAGTCTAAGATGCTCATTCCTACGTAACACGGCTTATTCAGCGTTAGAACTTCTTTCATTCGCTTTACCACTACAAGATTCTCATTCATGATTCGATGTGACTGGAAGCACTGTGACGCCGTCAGTTTTAGGAGGTCGTCTTTGGAGGACACTAATTTCACATCAACCCTTTTCCTAAGATTCTCCATAGTCTTTCCGTAGATTGAGTTGTTCATCAACTTGAAGAAGTTCTTTTCGAACGTGTTACGAGCTACTGACCTTTTCTTTGTATTGAAGTCTATATAGTCCTTAAGCCAGGGAGACTGCTTGAACGTAACCGCTCTATGGACCTTCGTGAGTTTCATCCCAAGGTCTGTGTACAGTTTAAGATTGCGTGCATGTAAGACGTAGTTCTTCCTGGGACCAAGTGAAGTTACCAGTTTTCTTACTCCTTCAATTGTCAGTTGGAATTTCTCAGCAATACTCTTTGCATAATCTGACAACATAGAGGCACTGATTTCCTCACTCTCTGGTGCTAGGGGATAACCGTTATGTAGATCGTGAAGTTCTTGTGGATATTCCAGGTCAACCTCTAGAACCATACCTCTTTTGCTGTCTTCCAGGTAATCCTCCAGATTTATACCGTCGACATTCTCAACCCACTTAAACTCTCCATTAGGAAGTGATTGTGACATTGCCCAGCCATATAAATTGTTAGCATCGAGGTACATCAAGTACTTGTCCTCAGACGACTCATCATACGTCTCCATGTACTTATTATTAGCTGTTGAGTGTCTATGAGCAATATAACTTGTACCACCCCTCATACCCTTCTCGAAGAACTGAAACATGTCCATATCGCTTACAAGTTCTATTTCCTCATTTGACCTTTTCAGGAAAGCGTCCCAACTTAGGCTAGGTGCTGACACGTAATGTGCGGGGTCAAGTTCGTAACTTTCCAGACATGTTCTCCTGAAGTTTTCAAATACATCAGCTAGTAGAAGAACGTCAGTCTCCAAGTAGAGGTCGTGGTAGTCTCTCATGGTTTTCATCTTGAAGTGATCCCATACTTTTTGAGCTCTCTTGTAATCTTCTTCCTTCACCTCTGACTCATACAGTGATGAGTAGAACTTGTCCCTACTCGGAAGGCCTTCTGTATCGAGCTTGCTAATGTTATCCAAGAACTCATATGGAAAGACTCCTTTTTGTGTCACTAGATTGAAGTCCTCACCCTTCCACCTCTTACCTACTATCCTGAAGTCCTCAGGTGAAAGGTTACTCACCAGTGCTTCCAGTGAAGAAGCCATGAACTGTATAGAGTCTATGAAGACCAGATTCTTACCCAGTGAGAATGAGATGTATTTTTCCATATTATTTGGGATCACATTAACATCCATCTTGAACTTACCAATTTCCTGCATAATCAGATGACTATCGTAACCTCTCAGGTTGTGGAAGACCACAGGTACTTTCCATGTAATTCTGTACTTCAGGTTGCATATATTATGAGCAGCTCCACGGTACATTCCTGTTACATGGTCATGATCCCTTACCCTATCCTCACCAAGGTCGTTACCACATATTGAGCAGTTTCTTGTAATTACCATCTTTTTCTTGAATATATTGTTGACCATCTCTCTACATCTGAAGGACTCTTTCAATACAGTCTTTAGGAAGACCAATGCAGCATCCTCTCCAACGTAACTCTTAAACTCACCGGAGTACTTATCATCATAGTGGCAGACAGTCTTCAGACCAAAACTACAAGCCTTGTGTGTCTGGTAAAGGTCCGTACTACTTTTATCCTCCACACTCTCTGACTCCACTTTTCTCTCCTCTGGTACTAGTATTGACTCAAAATCAGCGTATATCACAAACGGTACAGGCATTGAGTTCCTGTGATTTTTGAACTTGATTTTTGTACCTTCCTTGGGAAGCTTTACCGCCTGAGTTCCATTTACCTCCAGACATGTTTCCTTATGCTTCTCCAGTACCTCTTCACTCACACAACTATGAAGACAGTGCAGACATAAGTGCTTCTTATGTGTATATTTACTTACACGGAAGAGCATCCTATTTACATCCTTTATAAGCACATAATGGTTGTTACCTTCACCGTCACCTAGGAGTAGAAGTTCCATATGATCCTCATATTTGGTCTTAGAATTTCTTATGGGATAAAACTGTTTCTTACCGTTATAACCAAACACAGATATGCTGATACTGTTTTTCCTCTCAATCTTATCAATGTCACTTATCTTCACGGGGAAGTCTATACCGTCATAGTCCAGGTTTGTTATGAATTCCCTATCTTTTTGTGTGATAGTGGTTGCTCTTCTAGCCTTAGGATTCAGATGTCTCACATGACTCCACAGGAAACACAGGTTTTCATTGTTCTTCATATTGATGAGCCCACACATTGAATTACTAATGTCCTTAGGAAGTTCTATATATGAACTACCCTTTAACGGTTTATACATTGCAATGTTCACATAATGACTCTAAATATTGAGTATAATCCAATTTGAACCTTAGTTTTGGAAGGTTTCAATTCTGGACAATATTGTCAGTTGGTTTTGAGCAGCAGTACTTTCAATATCCTCGAAGTTAGTCGCAGTACCAGTTTTAGATTTGAAGTAGACTGAGTCCTTCTTGGTTTTCCCGTCACCAATTTCCTTTGACATTCTCACCTTCAGGGTCTCTGTGTACTTCAACCCACCCATTCTCTTTAACTCGTTTACAAGTATTCCTCTCACTACCTGTCTGCTTGCAGTCATCTGGTCCAGAGGGTCCATATAATGAGGAGTTATCGAGTAAGTCACAGCGGCTCCATTTGCGGCTGTTTCAATTTTCCTGTGGAATGGCTTTTCAAGGTCTGTTCCGAATGGATCGACCCCACGCTCCTCTGGTGTAACCACAAAAGGCTGCTCCTTGACTTCCCTCGACACTCTTACAGGCTTACGGACCTTAGGAGGAGACACTGGTTTCCTAGTCCTAGGTTTTGGTACAGGTCTTTCCCTAGGAAGCTTAGTCCTGGGTTTCGGCACAGGTCTTTCCCTAGGAAGTACCGTTCTAGGCTTAGGTACAGGTTTCCATGGAGCTTGGGGAACGAATTTGGGTTGCTTATCTGTAACTCATCAGTTTCCAAAAATATAGCTTTCCTCACAGGTCTCTTATTAAGATCCACGTGAATTGTGAACTTACCTGGACCTGTTGGGGTTATGACACTATCTGAAGGCACTGAGAGTTTTACCTTCCTTTGGCTCAGGAATCTTTCAGCTACAGTTTGCCTTTTGACCTTAGCATCAGACTTTGCCTTTGGTGGTCTACCTCTCCTTTTAGCAACCTTAACTTCAGAGTCAGTTTTTACCTTTGGTGGTCTACCTCTCTTTTTAGGAATCTTCACTTCGACATCAGACTTTGCCTTTGGTGGTCTACCTCTCTTCTTAGGAACCTTAACTTCAGAGTCAGTTTTTGCCTTTGGTGGTCTACTTTTGGGGCGATTTGTCTTAGGATTCCTTTCATTTTCAATCCTCTTGATTTCCTCGTTTACTTGGGGATCATCTGTGCGCCATCTTCCTCCCATCGTTGGTGGTAATCCCTGAACGCCTCTTGCTAGTAGATTTTGGTACGCCTCCTCTACAAGTAAGGCCTTTGCCTTTTGCCTGTCAGAGTATTTCCATGTAGGCATAATTCCTCTTCTTCCCTTATAGTTCAAAGGAAGGCGTCTAGGTTTCTTTACCTCCATATCACGGCCAACTTCATCTACGAATTGTCTTTCTCCTTCAAAGGGACTTTTGCCCTTATCATCAGGTGCAATCCTGTAGTTTCTATCAGCCATGATGTCCTCCACCCTTATATCTATATCATCGTCACTATCTATGATACTATTGAGAGCCATAAGCTGTTCTACGCTGAATTCGTTCATATCAAAATAACTCGCCATGTTTTTCTGTCAGTTCCTCTATACTATATGTGTAAAAAAAAATTAGGTTATTTAATTATTAATTTATTTCGAATTTATTTTTAATTTAATTTATTGTTTTATTCTATAATTTATTATATAAGTATATCTTTAAGTGTTTTTATTTTTGATTTAATTCCATAATTTATTATGTCAGTATATCTTTAAGTGGTTTTATTTTTTATTTCATTTGTTATTTGGTTATATTAACATTTCTTTAAGTGTTTTTATTTTTGATTTAATTTATTATTTAATTATATTAATATTTCTTTAAGTGTTTTTACTTTTCCAGTTATTATAATATTCACACTTCTCAGGTTTCCATCCAAGCTCAACAAAAACTTTCCCATACAACCTATCCTCAAGGATGTCCACAATTCTTTGAGTCTTAATGTCCTCAGGAGGGTTCCTCCAGGTGATGCCGTTCATGCTGGCTATCCTCAGTAGGTAAAACTTGTATCTAACTATATTGCGCCCCCTTTGCAGTCTAAGTCTTTGTATACATCTTACTATACTTCTAAACTGCTCCCTTATAATGTCCCTATCCCTAGAAGCAACATGCTCGAATAAGTGTCTCTCAAACCAACGGACTCTATTGTGATGAGATTTCTTTTTCAGATAGTCGTCCTTGTTGTAGTTGTAACTAACGTAGTATGAGAAGTTATTCATATCACTTGTACCACACTGTGTGCATGTATCTGCTCCATCTATCATTACAATAGACTTGCTCCCACATTCACTACATATTGGATCGTATGTGTGTTTTCTCTTTATTCTACTCTCTGCGTACTTCCTCACAGCAGCCTCTAACTCTTCCAGTGTATTTACCTTTTTACCTACATATGCTATCTCCTCAGGTGTTACCATTTGCAACCATTCCATTTCCCTATACTATTAGTGTGAAAATTTTCTGCTGATTTTCGGGGTGTATTTAATCGCCTTCTTATTATTCTTAGTTCAACGTACTTCATGACTGCAGCTTCTAGCTCTTCTATTGTGTCTACCCTTTTTCCCAGAACTACCACTTCCTCAGGTGTTACCATTTGAAGCCAATCCATTCTTCTATACTATTAGTGTAAAAATTTTTTGTGGCATTTTTTAGAGAATTAAATAAGCTAACCCACCCACTGCTCCACCTGTGATTAAACCAAAGATTGCCATATATTCTTCCATCTCAGAGCTAGGTTTGTAGTGATTGCTTAATTGCGGCTTCCTTGGCATAGCCTTACGTGTTAACTCATTGATTCTTCTAACGAGTTCTAATGACTGGTTTGTTGACTTGATATTACTATTTGCCTCAGCTAGTTCTGACTTCAGTTTAGCAATCCTATTTCTCCTATCGGTGACCTCTTCGAGGTACTTTTCTCTTTCAGCTGTTAAGTTTTCCATTGCCTTGTTATGTCTATGAGCTTCCTCAGCGTATCCATTCTGTCAAACATTTTAAATAAGTATCCTGCTCCCGCAAATGCAAATGCATTAAAGAGTCCTCCTGCTACTGCTCCAGCCATTGTATAGTTTTACCTAGGTTTTGAATGGATCATCTGGTAGATACTTCTTTTCTTTCAAGTAAGAGACCAGTAGAGATGAAAGACTAACTGAAACAGCTAACTTCACCATTCCCTTTACATTCTTTGGGGTACCTAGGGGTTCTTTCAATATTTTTTTTGATGCCATTGATATACCAACTGCTCCTGCTGTAAGTAACACTGCGTCGTACACTTCCCTAGTCATCTTTGATTCTTTACTCATCTTGCTATAATATATGATAAGTTTAGTGTATCATTCAAGTGAATCTAACTTGAACTCATCAGCTTTCTTAGTTACTTCTACAGTTTTAGGGATGTACTCAGGTTTTGGTTCCCTAGTTTCCCTCTGATGTGTTTTATATGCTAGCACTAGGGATATCAATGCAATGGTCACTCCTATGTAGGTAATCATGCTGTCATTACTAGGTGACTCCCTAGGTTCAGCTAGTTTCTTTTTCCTCTCCTTTGCTATTTTACTGATTGCAGCTAGTCGTTTCCCTGCCTCTACTCTTCTAGGGTCCTTCTTCTTTTCACTTGTTACTGGTCCTTGAATTTGCTCAGGTTTATCTGTCATTCTACTTGTAAGATACCTTAGGTTTAACTGGGTTTTATCTTATGAGATATCTTGAATTCTACTTGTGAGATAACTTGAATTTACTTGTAAGATGTCTCAAATTTACTGGTAAGATAACTTAAATCTACTGGTGAGATAACTGGTGAGATAACTTAAATTTACTTGCAAGATGTCTCAAATCTACTAGGCAGTATGACGGGATTGCTTAAAAAATGCCCAACAAATTTTGCCGAGCATTCTTTAAGTTTCCTTCCCGCACTTCCCTTTTTCACTCTAGTACTTGCCTACTGTGTAACCAATTCTTTGAATTACAACTTCCTTACACTTACTAGACTCTAATGTCTTACGCTTTATCTTAAGATTCTTTATTTCATCTAGAAGTTTCCTTGTCTTATCAACTCTAAAGTACTCCTCTATGTCTAACACTATTTTTGTGTAATCGTTAGATATTAATGTCCGGAATCCGTTTTTGCCTAACTCCCTTATCCATGCTACCTGATTATCTTTGACTTCACCTGTACCCTTTGGGGTCTTAAGTTCTATTGCGAATCCATTAAAACCATTACTTGGAGTTACTATTGTGAGATCGGGTTGTCCACCTAAATATCCCTTCCTCCAGGCGTCACATCTCTTTTTTGATGAATCCTGGTACTCTCCTAGTCCCGGTAGGATTAGAGTCTTTGGGTGGTACTTTCTTAGGTGTTCTACAACAGCATAATGAAGGTCCGTTTCGTTAATTAACCTCATCTGATTACAGTAAAGTGGTAATTCGTATGAGCCAGTTTTACGGATCGATGGAAGTACCTCACTAAATACCCAATCCTAAAAGTCCTCTGCTATTGGAAGCCTTGAGCTACATATTAGCTGGTACAAACCTGGTTCGTATAGCAGGATCGTTTGTGGGTGACATTTTTCGAAGAGGGGCGAATCGCCCCCCATGCGGAGCTCCTCTACGCTTACCTTATTCTGTTTCCTAACTAGTTTCTGAACTGCCTTTTTTGGATCCGCGTACCCTAGTGATTCCGCCACATCTTTTGCATAAAACAGTATCTCCTCACCACTCTTAACGGTTCTCACACTAACATTCAACTTCTGGTTCCTAAATAATTTCTCCATCTTCCCTATACTATATGTGTAAAAATTTTCTAGGCTATTTTATTCATCAATTTAATTTGATTTATTTTGAAGCAGCATTCCCTCTTCCCACCCAGCTGCTTCCCGCTAGTTTGGGGCACTCACTACAAAAAATTATTTTGCCTACTGCATTTCATTTAGATTCTTGTATATCTTTACAACTGTTTTAATTGTGTCAACCTTAAAAGCTTCGAATTCATATTTTAGTGGACCTACTATTTTATTCTTGAGGGAATTATGATCGCTCTCTAGTGAATCCAGGGTTGCCTGAATTTTGTCTAGCTGTTCCTTGTTTCTGTCAGTTTTCTCAATCAACTCGTCAATAATTGATTCGAATTCTGTTCCGTCCCAGGCGTTTCCCCAGTCGTACTGCGACATTCTGTATTTAATAAGATATGTTTAGCTTCCTCGGACACTTCCTCAGGTTCCTCCTTCTTATTCCACTTATGGGCAACTACATGTTTAGCTGTTGTACAGCCACCAGATATTAGGCCTATGAATGGGATGTTGGGTGATATCGTTCTGGTTAGATATGCTACGTCGTCCTTCAAAAGTTTGTCACTAAGTAGTTCCTCTGACAGTTTCTCTGATGATTCCACTGCACCAAAACTTCCTAATACAGAAGCAAACTTTGAAATAATAAGTGTTGATAAGAAGTCACTTGCACATGACATCCTTTGGCTTTCGTACTCATGGTACAGTCTATCTACAACATCCTTGTTAGACTTTCTTATAAAACTTGCGGACTTTTCTATTACACCATCCCTCGATAGCTCTATAAGCTTGTCCCTTTTATGTTCAGTTTGCGACTTATCTGCGGTAGACTTAGTTTTTCTGGCTTTTTTATGCGGCACCTTTGCGGCCTCCTCTACTTCTCTTACAGCTTCAAATATTTCTTCCTCAGATTCAGTTCCCATCATCTATATTCTACGCGGTGTTTAGTTTAACAGTGTATGTGTAAGGATGAATAAGTAGTACGTCCAGTGCGGTGAACTTCTCATCTTTTAATATTTTTGTAATCTCTGTAATTGTCTCCTGAGGAACGCCACTTAGGTAATCATCGGTTATGACCTTCATATCCCTGCGACTAGGGTTGTAAAATGTAACTAGCCTGGAAATGTTTTCTCGAAAGGGCTTTGCTACTGAGGACAGTTGTTGGGTAATTACAATAACAGATAAATTGTAATGTCTTGCGGAGAAAGCTAGGCGCACCAGTTCGGAGACTCTTTTCTTTACATCTTGACTTGCCGCACAATCGTCCACTATAATTAGAGTTTGAGTACCGCGGAATATGGTGGACACTGCCTTGAGAACAAGATCGATCATTTCTTGCGAGCATGGAATTTGTATAACTCCGTGGTCACTAATATGAGTCCAATTAATGTAAGTCATATTCCACTCTATGGTTGGACATATAATGATAATGTAATCGAAAACTTTATTGTACTCTGTTTCTAACATATTAAGTAGGAACTGAGTCTTACCACTTCCAGTCATTCCTACTATGAGCATGTTGAATGGGGGCTTAAGTTGTTGCATCTCTATGCTTTACCATTAGTATTGAATACTTGATAGATCTCTATTGGCAAAGTTAAGGAGAGCATCTGATACAACAAAAATGTTGCACTGAACGTCAGCTGTTGTGGCTCTCTTTTTGATTTCCAGGAGTACTCCCGACTGTGTGTTAACAATCTTCTTGCGTCCACCAGTGGTATCATCTTGTGTTGACCTAAGGTCGATTACTACAGCGAAACCGTTGCTGAAGAACTTACTGATGGACATAAATTCGTCAGCCATTGATTTCTCACACATAGGGCAGAATAATCTTTTTGCCTCTTCGAAGAACCTATTTTTATGAAGTCCTTGGGAGAAAACTGCATTAGGCACACACTCAATGGTCAGGTTCACTTTATCAATATTTGGGTAAATATATTCTTCAGAATCAGTTCTCACTCTATTGGTAAATAGAAGGACAATTGCTGACATGCTCTTTCTGGGGATATTAATGTTCTCATTGACAATGGTAAGATCTTTGTCCCAATTACTTGTACGCATAAGTGTAACGTGTTTGTAGGACAGTGAGCGGCCTGTTGAATACATCCTTGATACTTCACTTGCTAGGGCGTCATTCTCAATGGTCTCGTATTCTAGCTCAAGATTATCAAGTTTATAATTACCCTTAGCTTCACCTCCTTGAGCAGTCATAATCTCATCCGATTGCGGGAGTGTGAGGATGTACATAGGATTGTTATTCATGGAGAACGGTGTGTAGAGTCCATGGTCTGCAATTATTTTATCAATAGGTTTTCTCAGCTTAGAACCGTACACACTGTGGAGAAGTGCATCTGCTACTTTATTGGCATCACCAACTTTTACTCCTAAGTCATCACCTGATATCAGCTTCCTGAGATTTTCACTTGCAAGACCCTGTTCTGTCATCTTACTTCTGTCACCAACAGTTAGCCATAGATCTTTGTATATTTCGTACAAACTCTCTCCTGAACAGTCATAAGCTGTTTCACCTGCTACTTTAATCTGAAGACGTTTAGCTATCAACTTAGATAGGTTGTTATTTTAAATTAAAGCGGCTTTTTGTATTGGAATTTTTGAAGTCAAATAATAGTGCAAGTGATCCTGGGACTAAATAAGAGTCAGGCTTTAGCTTGGGGATGTTAATTTACAGCTCTTCACCTGGGCTAATAGTTGTTGGATTAAAAGTTACAACACTTCTAGTTCTGGGACCTTTTACGGATGTCATACGGCTCCTCCTGAAGCCAGGCTGGAGTTCTCTTTCTGTGGTATTCATACTTGTATACAATATGTAATGTTTAGTTGTATTTGTATAGTAAAACTACTGCTGCACAAACAATGATTATCCATATATTATCCGCTGCTAACTCTACTCCATCAGCTATCTTCTGGAATACAGGTGGTAGTTCTATTTGGTGGTTTACCAACTCACTGATCCGCTTATCGAGCTTTTCTGTTGTGTCACCTACTTTCCACAATATGTTTCTAGTTGATGCTACCAGTCCTATGATTACAGCTGATGAGGAAATTAGAACAGCTGATAAGATGCCCGCATTCTCCCTTGCCCATAACCTGAGCCTCTGCAGTCTACTACGATCATCCCGTTTAATGAGATCCCTCTTTTTCACCTTATCTCTTAAGTTGAGAAGTTTATTTAAGTTTGACTCTCTTTGGTAATCATTTGATAGCATTCTGACGTATCTCAGTTCTTCCGACTTTTCTTTGAAACTGTCTTCGTCCAAATTGGATAGTATTATTTCATTTAACAGTCTGTCTCCCCTATCCATTAGATCATCGTATGACAGATTAGATAGGTCAGGGAATTTCTCAGCTAATTGCTCTCTCGTAAGGTCTTCACTCAATATTTTTCTCCTCCTCAGTTCCTGTACGTAATTAATTTCCTCGTTAATATCCTGGGTCTCCTCAGTAGTTTCGCTTTCCCTAAGATCCTTGTCAAGGTACGGTAATTCGCTATCTAAAGTTTCTATATCCATTTCTTCATAGTTCGGATACTTTTCCTTCAACTCCTCCATTTTCTGGTCATCGTATTCCTCTTGGTGTTCCTCCATAGCTAATTTACTTTGTGTAATAGTTGTATACCATTAAGGCTGCAGCTATAGCTAGTACCCATAAGTGTGACGCTAACCAAGCAATTCCTTTGGCTCCCCACGATAGCGCCGTTGCAATGGTGTTCAGAATTGGAACTAGAATTGGTCCTGCTTTCTTTGCTAAATTTGCTAATGCTTTTGCTACTTTACCAGTGGCTTTTGCTGTCTTCACAATGGCTCCCCTAGCATGGATTAATAAGGCTGTAATTAAACTAGCTGTTGACACTGCTATCCCTACAAGTCCCACTTTTTCCTTTCCTACCCAGTCTATAAATCTGCGTAATCTAGAAATATCTTCCAACTGTGCCTCTCTTGCTTCCTCTACAGTTCTCTGTTCTAGTGTCCTATCCCTGGCTTCCTTCAAACTGTCAATTCTTTCTAGGAGGGAATTATACTCAGTTGTACCTTCCGCAGATGTGGCGCGTTCCACGGTTTCACCAATAGCTTCATTAAAGTAGTCAGCCTGGATTTGTAACGCTCCATTGGGACCTGTTCTGCCTTCTATGCTTGATCCATCAGGTGGGTTAAGAACACCTCTCAGTTCATTGTTTTCTTGCATTGTTAGCCCTGGAAGGTCTCCTAGTTTTGCACTTATATCTATTAACTCAATGTCCTCACGGTCAGCGTATTCCTCACCACTGGTATTAAATTGTGGCTCTTCTTTAGTATCCTCATAAATTGGTTCATCCGTAGGTACCTCTTTTATTTTCTTTATAAGTTCCTTATATTCTCTTAATGCAATAGAGTTCTTGGAGTACACAGGTTTACTGGTCTTACCACGTTTCATTATTTGTGTTCCACTTTTGTCAATACCTTGTTCACTTCTAAATACCAACACCTCTGTGCCATCATTGAGTGTTCTTACAGATGATCGTTTTATGAGTTCCCTGACGTATCTATTCTTAGGGTCTAGTACTAGTCCTTCCTTACCCTTGATAACTCTTGCGACAGCTTGAACACGCTCCACTTGGTTTTCAAAGTCTCTCTTTTTATTTGCTGTTGAAATCTTATTTAGTTTCTCTAGGCGGGCTTCTATTTCATCCCAATCAGTGTCAAATGATTCGTTGAATGCATCTAGCACATCTGGAAGTACATTGTTTGGGTCTTCCACGAAGTTGACTCTTAGGGGGGTTGTGCTTCCTGAAATGTCCACTGTACCATCACTACCCTCAGTAAAGGCTTTTTCCTGCTCCTTAAGTCTATTATACCTATTAATAGCTTCCCCATATTCCTCTAAGGATTCTTTAAGACTGTCAATTATTTCTCGTGTCTCCATTTGATTCTTTACATAGTCCAGTTCACTTTTAAGATCGGTTAATACTATAGGGTCATCACCATACATAGCCTC
>CACRXK020003778.1:0-34611 GCA_902702795.2 Paramuricea clavata | reverse complement strand
AATTAGCTTTCGAAATGGTGATATTTACTATGAAATGTACTGTAATTTTTGTTTTTTGGGACGCGCGCCCCAAAAACAATCTTTTAATCAGCAATTTCACAATTTTCGAAAGCTTATTATTCGAAGGGCATTCATGGAAACATCTTCAAACTTTGTATACTTACTAATTTTGAGATGTTTTTTTAGTGATTTGGTTCATTTCTTAATTTGGGCACTTTTTAACACTCGTCCCCAGTCCACTCATCAACTTCGGAATGGCTAATAGGTCTAGTAATTTTACAAGATAAATGTACATATGAGGAACGGGTCTGCTTGGTCGGATTCCGGCTGTATAAACCAAGTCCACAGGTAGGCAGTATGACATTTTTTTGATATGGTTACACCAACAGCAGCCCACTTAACCGAGATAAACTCAAGAAATTGGAATTTTAGATTTTGCCATTTAATTTAACAATATCTACTATAGTTTTGTGTTTTATTTTGTAAACAAGTATTAATAACACATTGAGCATCAACATTTCCCTTTGATGAGTAAAATGGTCTGGCATTATACAGAGTAAAATATAGAAATAGGGCACATTAGGGTACAGTGCAACTTACATGTAAGGTTACTTTACACGATGAACGTGCGTTTTAGTCTATTGGACATTGCGCAATGAATTTTAGGTGTAACTTTACCAAATTTTTAGTGAAGAAAGCCAGGAAAATGATGATTTCAAAAATTTTCATTTGATGGGTGTTTTGTTTAATTAAACATTTTCAGTATTGGCTGACTGAGTAAATATGTATGTACCTTCATAAAAAAATCAAAATATGTTTATAGTTTACCTCAACGTTTGTCTAGATATCGCAATTCGAATCTTCATAGGCATGATAAAAAAACGTGTGCGGAAAATTTCTCTTCCTTAGTGGTTTTTCTGATATGCCCTGATTCTTGGGTTTGTCACTGATAATTCACAAAACGTCATATCAGAGAAACCATTGAAGAAGAGAAATTTTCCGCACACGTTTTTTTTTTTACCGTACCTATGAAGATTCAAATCGATATATGTAGACAAACGTTGAGGTAAACTATAAACATACTTTGATTTTTTTTATTGGATACCTATGTATTTCTTTAGTCGGCCAATACTGGACATGTTTAAACAGAACACCCATCAAATGAAGATTTTCAAAATCAGCATTTTATTGGCTTTCTTCACTAAAAATTTGGTGAAGTCACACTTAAAATTCAATAGACTAAAACGCACGTTCATCATGCGAAGTAACCTTAATGGGATAAATATTTTGCTAAACCAATGCTTTTTCTTGCAAGTAAATGAAGAAAAAGACCAAAATTGTTAAGACATTTGTATTGCATGTCTGAATCGTACACGTTTTGCTATTTTGCAAGCTGTAATTATAGAACCATGTTGTAATTTCATATCGTGGACACATGGAAATATTTACCTTGCCAGGCAAGATGGACGCATTAAGCCCGCGTTTTCCACTAGGCGAATTTGTTCGCGTGAAGCGAAAAAGTTGGATCAGTTCCTACTTGGGCTTAAGACAAGTTATTTTCCAAAGATTCGTGGAAATTGCAAAGATACCACAAAGATGCCATATACGATTGGTTGGGTTGTGTTTATTACATGTACCTTTTGTCTCCACTAACATGGCTAAATAGCAGTGGTGCCTAAATTACTTTGAATTTGTACTCGAGTAAAAGTAGAAGTAATTAACAATAAAACGATTTGAGTAAGAGTAAAAAGTACTGGAGGCATAACGTACTTGAAAAAGTACAAAGTATCCTTAATAAATACTTGAAGTACAAAGTAAAAGTACTATTGTCTATAGCGTGTAGAGGGATTTTCCAATGGATTGACATACAAAAGACACAAAACAGCACACACTATATGCGTGAGTCGTGCACCATAATATACAATATTTCACGGCATGGTCTACTTTCCAGACCCCGTTGAAGATATAAGAAATCCATTAAATAAAAAATAATGCTTATATGTCATATCACCTATCCCAAAATTAAAATAAATAAGGAATAAATCACGTAAAATTAAACAAATATGAGAAAGTAACGAAATACTTCGCCACAAAATGAAAATAACGAAGTAAAACGTTACTTCTTAAAACAACTTCGTTCCAAGTAAAAGTACTCCAGAAAAAGTTTACTTTGTTACATGCTCACTTCTCAAAAATAGTACTCAAGCACAGTAACGAAGTACATTTACTTCGTTACTCGACACCACTGCTAAATAGACAATTCCCATTATAGAATAATTTTAAAACTAGGCATGGAGATGCAAATAAATCAGCACAGATGTTAACTTACACAGATGTTAACTTACACAGTTCTTGAAAGATATAAAAAAAACTTTATATAGTTTAACTCTCGACTTATTAATTAAAAACCCTTCATTGACGCTATTCTTCCAATTTCCGCATGATGCAGTACAAAAGTATACAAAATTTGCGAACTTTGCAAGGCTATATTTTCCGCATTTTACAACATCTCGCAACCAGACTTTGCAATTTTACTCATTTTAGTATGCTCTTTCCGGGAATATACTTTTTTTACCAAGATAAAAAATATTTTATAATGGGAATTGTCTATTCTCCAAAGATTCCTGGAAATTGCAAAGATGCCACATACAATTATCTGTTTAAGCTTATTATTGTTCTTAAGTTTATTCTGACATGCTTCTGTATTGTGGGGCATTGGTAGGATTGTGGTTATTACATGTACCTTTTGTCTCCATGGTTAAATTTCTGCAATATTATCATGTCATTTTTCTGCACCGTCCATCGTGAGAGGTGTGTCAGTTTGCACCATTATTGTTTTCTAGATATTTCCGTTTCCTCCCGTAAATAGCACTGGCCTCTAAGGAGAAGTAGCTAGTTAGTTCCTTGGGTTAATTTATTTCCCTGTTATTTTAGATGATAGGACCGATATCTAATCAGTCACACATGAACCCTGGCTCAGTTCCACTTCAGCAACCAACATCAGGGCACATGGGTCTTCCAGGAGAGCCAATTGAAAACCATTTGGGCAGTTTTGCTAACTTGGGATCAAGCTTCGCTAACTTGGGATCCACAACTAACCTACATGCATTGAGTATGACATCACATCTTGATAACATTGTTCCAAAGATTGAGCCTGGTATTACAACAATTGCTGGAGCTGGAGGGGTGAGTACTATAATGACACAAATGCTTTTGTGTGGTGCATCCACTAAGGCAGTGTAGATCATCGCGGAAGAACTACAACCCATTGGTTTTTTTACAGAAACAGGCCCTGGCAGGGTCTGGAGGTTGTTCACTTGTAGGAAAGGGAGGGGGATCTTGAATTCTAAGTTGTCAAAAAATGCTGGAAATTTGATTGAGATGATCAAAGAGGCCCCCAAATAGCCTAAAATTGGATTTGGGCATGCTGAAGAGATTTAATAAGGAATTTGGACCTTTCTCATGGGGCGAATATCTGGGAGTACTGTTGTCCCACACCAGAGAATTTAGACAGGCTAAACAATGTGAAAAGCGACTTTTCAAAGTTGTAACTGTAAATTTACGTTTATACACACATTTCCAGTGATGAAAAGTCCCATTTTGCTTTTAATGTTAAAATTGTGGAAATTTTTACATGATTAGATCCTTCCATAAAACCCCTATTAATTGCAATTATTATATATGAAGCCTGAGTTTCATAATTCTAGGAACGATCATAAAAATCGCAAATTGCATGTTGGCAATGTAGGCAAATTATAATTATATTTAGTGCATGTTTGCATTTTAAACATTGTATCGGGGTTCGTAGCGGTCTTTGAAGTCCTTGAAAGTCTTTAAATTTGAATGCAGGTCTTTAATGTCTTTGAAAAGTCTTTCAATTGTGTGAAAAAGCGAAGAAAGTCTTTAAAAGTCTTTAAATTCTTTAGTGAGTATTTGATTATACGATTTCCTAGCTAATAAAATAGATTGATTGAAGCAAGATTTTCGCAAATATGGACGAAAAGGCGCATTTTAGGATGTGATTTGACGGGACTAATTACAGGGTAAAAATGTTGCTTACACTTGCAATTTTTCGACAGCTGATTGCTCTCAAAGGTCTTTGAAAAGTCTTTGAAAATAGGCAGCAAAAAAATTTGAAAGTCTTTGAATTTTTTTGGTCTTGGAGATACCCTGATTGTATGTACCACTAATCCCGATGACTCCTTTACAGAATGCACCTTCTCAAACACCAACTGCTGACCCTGAGAAGAGGAGACTTATCCAGCAACAACTTGTTCTGTTACTTCATGCACATAAATGTCAAAGACGGGAACAAAACATGACAAATGGTGAAGTGAAGTCTTGTAACTTACCTCACTGCCGAACCATGAAAAATGTTTTGGCCCACATGACAGTTTGTACATCGGGGAAATCGTGTCAAGGTACTGTATGGTACTATTGTATTGTACTCCTCATTTCATAGAATGTTATTCACAGTTTTTATACAGGATTTTTTTATTATCAAATACAACTGCACTGTATAGGTCTGATCAACTAACTTGCGTTCATATCTTTTGCTACCCAATTCACTCGCACATATGATCTCAATGCTTGGTTATATTTGTTCGAAAGTTCTTCGCTCACATCATCAGAACAATGGTAACCAGGCATGTGAGTTATCAGATGTGTTATTTTAAGTGATTTTGGTAGCAATAGGTGTAGACTTGCAAGGCTCAAAATAACGGCCGGTCATTTTAATATGACCCGTCAAATTTGTATGACGCGAATTCCAATATGAACCTTTGAACTTCGCAACGAAGTTCGGAACATTTGTGGTCAAAGGTTACGTGAAATCGACTGTAAAACTTTAGTTGTGTTATAATTATACTGCGTGCATCTCGGCATCAACAGAATCGACAGTCACAATTCTAGATTCCCCTTATTACGTTTTCGTAGCGCTTTGCATTGTGGTTATAGTGGTATCGCTGATAAAAGTAGCGGCCTCGAATGAAAATATTGAATGTTTTCGCGAATATTTTGCTGTTGGCTATCGCGCACCTGACCCTAGCTTTTTTTAAAAGTTCTTGCACGGGTCAGGACAAAAAATAAGCCATCTTGAATATCAGTGATACCACTATAACCACAATGCAAAGCGCTATGAAAACATGATAAGGGGAATCGTCAATTGAACTTGAGAACGTCGCCAGCTGAAATTTGATCGTTGCTAAGTGGGCCATGCGTTGTTGTTGTGTCGGTTGATTTAAAAGAGTAATGATTCGTTAGTTAACATTTTTGTAATGAGTTTAATATATCAGGGTTCGGTTGTACGAAGGCCGGATAGTGATTTTTTTCATCCGTTGTAAAATCCCTTGAATTGCGATTAAACTACAGATATGGCTTCCACAATTAATAGAAGGCGACTTGAATGTTTTAAGGTTGAATGTGGGGTTATACCAGTCAACAGCCAATTTAAGAAAGCTAAAAAATCACTATAAGGTGGATAGGCTATAGCACTAAAATTTAATTGTGTATATATTCCTTTTTTAGTTGCTCATTGTGCATCATCAAGACAAATAATTTCACATTGGAAAAATTGTAAAAGAAGTGACTGTCCGGTTTGTTTGCCTTTAAAACATGCCAATGACAAACGGGGTCAAGGTATGGAAAAAATTGTATATCTGTTGAACTTTTCTTTTTTTTTTTGGTATAGTTCACAGGTGTGACATTGACCATGAAGTCGAATGTTCATATATTAAACCTCATAGGACTAACATGATTAAATAGTACCTGTATATTTTGCAGTGGACAAGATTCCTGAAGGAGCTAGAGGGCCTAAAGAATGGCATCAGCAGGTTACAGCAGATTTAAGAAACCATCTTGTACAGAAACTGTAAGTGTGCAAACTCTGCTGTTTTGAAAACTTTAAAAACTATTTTCAAATGCTCTCTACATTGTTCTTTCCCTCATAACTAGCCTGTTCTACTGATGATGGAATGTTGAGTGCACGGCTGACTGGTTGTTTGACGTTTAGCCAAATATTGCATAGAACCTCGTACTTGATTTGCCTTAAATTTACCACAATCAGTCTTAAATCACCCTGGAATTTGTTTCACCTTTGTTGAAAATAATTAATAAATACACACTAGTTACTATGTATAAACATTTTTCTGACTTTTCTTGCAAAAATACCCATTTTGTAACAACTGGATCCGTGACGGCTGACACCTTAAATCAAGTATCTGTGTCAAAATGAACTCCTGCAGAAATGAATTGTCTGATGACAAGTAAATTTTATTCAGGGAAACTAATTTAAGTAATTTTCATGTCCAACTTGCCCCGAGGGTGGTCAAAAATGTAAAGTTACACCACTGCTTATAGCCTTACACTGGAGTAACCAAGCTGAGCTGACTACCAATTGATGAAACCACAGACTTGAGAAAAAGATGACCACACTTGAAATGGCAAAACTTCCATATTTGTAAAATTATTCTTTCAGCCGTCTACTGTACTTTCGCGCCAGAGACGCTTACTTAAAATAATTTTGAAAGTTCTGGCTACTGGTGGCGGACATTGTCAGAAAGAACTAATAAAATGTTTACAGTTTTAGTTGAATACTCTATTTACTACAGGTATTCTACCTTACAATCCTTACTCTTCTACATTTCTAGTGTTACTGCTATTTTCCCAACTCCAGTCAATGACCCCAAAGCTCTCAAAGACAGACGAATGACAAATCTAGTTGCATATGCAAGGAAGGTGGAAGGTGATATGTATGAAACAGCGAGCAGTAGGGTGAGTTTTGTTAGGATTCTGTCTTTTTGGGCTTTTGGTATAGTCTGGATCCATACAGGTATTTCAGTACAGAAAGACTTGGAACTTCTTGTGTAGCACTTAACAAAATTGTCTAGTTCGCGCCGTTATAGATGGCGAGTAATGGCGTCATTAGTTTTTTCAAGCAAGCGTATACAAGAACAGCTGTCGCCATGACTCGAAAAATCCCCATGGCAGGCCTGGCTATAAGTAGTTTTTTTGTAGGGCTTTTTGTTACATTTTATAATGTAGTGTTGAAGCCAACCTACCCCTACCTATTGGCCACAGGAAGACTATTGTTGCATGTAGTTTATAAGATGTGTGCGCAAGGAAATTGCTAACAAACTGGACATACAATTGAGCGGCGCGGACTTGATTTGTACGTGCTGTGATTAAAATAGATCTATGAAGTATAAGTATGTCTGTAGACTGTTTGAGCAAGTACCAAGGACATTTTTTGAATCATTCCAAAATGGGTTGCACTAAAAATAGACAACGGACTTTTTAAATATCAAATTCAAAACTCTGAATATGTAATGTTGTAAGATTGTCAGTTTGCAGAGCCAGAACGTTAGTTCAAAATTTGTCCGGAAAAATGTTCCACCAAAATCAAATTTGATCGGAAACTTTCAAATTTGGTCGGACATTTTTTTAATTTCATTTTTATTTCATGCCTTTGTTGGGTAAACTAAGATAAAGAATACTTAATGCCAAATACTACATTTAATGTTCTTTGCGGGATGATTGCATGCAGCTTATGGTTAATTTAACACAGTCTTTCAAGAAGATTGATTGCTACTTTTTAGTCGGAAAATATCCGATCGTTATTTCAGGCTCTTGTTTGTCTATTCAGTTATGTTATGTTTCTCTTTTTTATCACAGGAGGAGTACTATCATTTGTTAGCTGAAAAAATTTATAAAATTCAAAAAGAACTTGAAGAAAAACGGCGGAGACGGTCGATGGCGGTTGTTGATAGTATGAACAATCCAGGCGTTCCACAACCCCCATCACACGTTGGACCAGCCCCATCATTACCTGGTGGTGAGTATTTGTTATCATGCAACGTCTGTACACACTATATTATTCATGTAACTAGCATTTCTCACGATGACGAACATCCGCCATTTCTGGGTGGCATCTAATTCTCGTTAACCAATGCGTACAATTAAAACAACGTGAAAAGCAATTTTTCAAAATAAACATTTACAAAGCAAATTTACCATCATTCGTCCAAAAAGTTTTATAAAAAGTCGCTGTTATGTGGACTTATCTCGCAGACTTCGGCTGAAAGCTACCCAAAAATGGCGGCGTGAGAAAGGCTAATTGGGAATTGGCACATTCAATGGTTAGGAAGTAATATGTTTATGAGTTCATCTTTAACAACCTCCACTACGAAAAAGCACGTAACAAATTATGCCGTCTGCCATACTGACTATAAAAATGGATGTGTCGGTTTCTCCTAACAGTTCGTCTATTATCGAAATAAATTCGTCTGTGTGGACGAACTACGTACGGTACTGTACTATCGGAGGATCCGCGATTATGTACATTCTACAGTCAACTAAAGATATTTTAGCCCAATTTCTGTTAGAGGGATCGTGTATCTAGTGGTGAGAATTGGACCATATATTCAAACAGTGTCGGTCATGCATCTTCCCTTGAGAAATTCATAAATACACTGATACATGTGTATAGTACATACGTGACGTCATTGACTGGAGGGGGCTACTTTATACAGTAAGCCCTAGCATTCTGTACGGGCCGTTAGCTAGTCCACTAGTCCCCCCCCCCCCCATCAGGGCAGGAAAAAATAATTTTCTTCCTGGAAGCACAACCTGCAAAATCTGCATGTGCATAAACATACTGTATAGTGTTCTAGCTGACCATGATTTTAAATTCAAGGAATAATATCTGTCAACCATATGTTGTTGCGCCCATAGTGGGACATGGGTGTTAAGGTTTCCTTTCAAATTTTCAATAGCAAATCTTCATTCAAACCAATTTCCTGCAGCTGTTTAACATTTCCTGCGAGCGCTGCTCGCCTATTTTTTCCGCCCCCTGCCCACCATTTCCAGCAAAATCCGGCCTTGGTAAAATTATTCTCACAGTTATATTACACAGTTATTCAGATGCGATTCAACGTCTTCATTTTTGTCATTTTACGTCATCTTTAGTGCCATCATTTGGAGAGATGAATGGAGACATAAGCAACGCGGAGGTAGCCTTGGCGAAAGCTCAGGCAGTCGCTGTTGCAGCGAAGAACAGGCAGACACCCGCCCCGATGGCTACAGGTATGCCTCCTCAAACATCACTACCAAACAACACTAACACAGTGACGAACCAAACACTGCCTATGTCGTCGCAACCTCCAAATATGCCTCAGCAAAGTATGATGCATCAGCCAATGATGCCTAGTCCAGCACCGCCAATGCAAACGCATAATATTGGTAAGTCACCTCACAATGCGGGCAATATCTCGCAATCCCCTCACATGTCACCTCAAAGGGCAACAACACCTCGTCAGTCGCCTGGACCTTCGATAGCGAACAAACCTGTATCTCAAATGCAAAATCCACAAACTCCCAATGCAGCAACTCCACAACCTACCAATTCACAAACGCCGGGATCTCAAACGCCACCGAAGGTGAGTCACAGACTTTCCTGTTTTACGTTTATGATAAGAGTGAGCGCTCTCCATGTTTCAATGGAGAGGTTCACATTTGACTTCCACTACCACTAACGCACCATTAATGGATTATTAAGCCCATTTTCCACTAGGCGAATTTTGTTCGCGCGAACGGTAAAAAAGTATGAACTGATCCAGCTTTTTCGTGCTTTAACCAATGAGATGTGTATGATATACCCGATTAACAAATCAACTGTGTACTAAGAAGTGCTATGTTTTGTGTCAAAACATTCAGGAATGCCACTATACATTCCTGCAGGCTGCAGTGACGATAAGAAGAAAGCTGCGGATTGCTAGGGATACAACTACCTGAAAAATACAAGCAGAATTTCGACGTTTCGAGCGAAGGTCCTTCTCCTTTTGCTGCTAAACTGCCAATTAACTATTATCAGATCTCAGCATAATTTCTCGCGCGGCACCACGTTTGACGCAAAAACATGACGCGGTTGTGTTAAGAGGAGATTTTTTTGTATGTTACGTAACACGCGCTCAAAACTAATGCGTATAATATACCACTTGCGGTTATGACTACATTCAAATTTTTTATTTTTCGATACGTTTCTAAATCGATTTAAAATTTAAAATTTAAAAAGTATGTTTAGTTATTTTTATGAAGAAATTTTAGATGGTACGCCAAGGAGAAAATGATGTCTGAAGTTCAGTGGGTTTTGCTTATATTGCTGTAGCCCGCGTGCAGGCCCAAGGGAACTGATAGTGGGCCTGCAAGCAAGGCCCGGTATTTTGTACTTTCCGCGTTCGCCCACGAACGCGGCATTCTGATTGGCTGTTTGCTGTTGGATTCTATAATTAGGTCAGTGATTCATCACAAAGGCTCTCGATAAATCTCGATAACCTTAAAATTCGAAATTGATCACTTTTTCGATTACAAATGGAACAAGAACAGACTGTTCATTGTTTACTTGAAGGAAGAGATGTTTTTGCCGTTATGCCAATGGGGATTGCTTGTCGTGAAGTGTTGGAATAGCAACATTACGACTGGGGTAAACTATAGTAACCTTTACCACAGAGCCTTTAATACACTTGAGTTTCATTAATTTCAAACAGACTTGATACGTTATATGTTCCTCGAGAAAATGATCTTTTGGTTGATGTTGAGATGCATTTGCATGTAAGCCTTTTCGAAACACTTTGCGATTTACAAGGCTTCGCTGAGAGAGCGAAACAGAAGACGGTATTAAATTGCCGTTTGGAACGAAACGATCTGGACTCTGAACGCTCTCTTCTTTGGTAGAGTTCTTTACCAAATGAAATAACTGAAATAAATTTCGTATTTTCCGCCGCCAACAAGAATTGCACACGATCTGATAAGTGAGACAATTTATTTATAACAATGGCGACAGCGAAGCACACATTATAAATGCTAATGTGGTCGCACGACTTCCCTCACGATTTGAAGTTTGAGACTGCTTTTCTGTTCAAATTCGTCCTAATTTGCCTGTTCCGATTTTAGTTGAAAATGAGCACCTGCAAATTTGGCAATTACTGACTGCGTTGCTTGCTTTCTTGGAGTTAAAACGCAGCCCGCAACGCGAGTTTGTTTGTTAATATTTGGGTGCTGTCATTGGTTCTTTTTTGACAATTGACGCGCGAATGGGGCGTGTTATGAAAAGGGGCGTTTTACAAAATACCGGGCCTTGCTTGCAGGCCCACTATCAGTTCCCTTCGGCCTGCACGCGGGCTAATATTGCTGTAAACATGGCGTCACTTTTAAATCATCATTAGTAAATGTATTTTAATTGACAATATTTTTCTATTATTTTATGTTTCTTAACCGGCAAATGCATTCAGAAAGGTTGCTAACTGTATAAACTAGGGAATAAAGCTAAAACAAGGCAATTATGAGAGGTACGCCAAAAAGATTTTCCGGTTTTGAACACTTTTCATCGCAAATACGGGACAGAAAAAAAAATTTTCCTCTTAATAATAAAGAGGATCAGATGTGTTTGATATATCCGATTAACCAATCAGATGCGTTTGATATATCCGATTAACCAATCAGATGCGTAGTATGCCAGTGAGAGGTAGCGGTTGTGGAAGTCAAATCTGATATCTAATATCCTCTCTAATATCATTTGTATAAGGCTAAAGGCTGATGTTGTAATGTGTATGTGTATTGTTATATTTCAGTCGGTGGAGACTGTTGGTCAAACAACGGCTTCTACTACGGATTCTCCCAGTCGACCGCAAACCAACGATATTAAACCAATTATCACTCCTATATCGCAACCGAACGAAGTGATGAAGCCATCTTCCTCTACTTCAAATTCCTCTTATTCTGCACTCAGTACCACTGCGAGATATCCATTTAAAAAGCATTTCCTTCCCGAAGAACTGAGAAGATATCTTATGCCTACACTTGACAAGCTTTACAAGACGGAGCCTGAAGCTTTGCCATTTAGGCAACCTGTTGATCCCAAGATGTTAGGATGTATGGTAAGGAATTATATTACATTAGAGTTTCAGCCATGCCTGAGTTTAAATCAACCCTAAAATTGACATCTCTGATGGACATGATCAATGCGCCCCATAAAGCTACTGCGATTCTTTCTAATCCCTCTAAATGCCGATTTGACGAATCGACCTTTAATTGACCACTTTTAATTTATGTTACTGCTGTAACATAAATGATTGAATGAAACAAAGGTATTAGCAAAGTGCAAGGCAATTTCAGCGCGGTCTATAATTTCTGTGTGATTACACGAGGAAAGATTCTGGCCGCGGATAAGGTCTGCCTGAAATTTTCTTCATGTAATCGAACGCTGTGTTGTAATAGGATTTGATCTCAGTTTGGCCGGCATTAACACCTTCGTCTACCATACTTACCCGTTTCAATGGTGAGGTGTTAGCCCATGCACATGACCGAAGGATGACATGCGATGACTTCTGTTACATGGACTTACGTTATCTTGAGCTGACCACCTCAAGGGCTAACACCTTTACACCAATTAATGATGGAAATTTTACACGAATCACGAAAACAAGACAAACAATAATTGCTTTTATACGTTTTCTTCGCACGCGATAAATGATGCCGAACACTCTACCACTCTCAAGTCACATACCAACCTCGTTCCCAGGCTCTTTGCTCTTGGGAAGCAAAGACCCTGGTCGGAGCTGGTCACGTGACCCATAGAAAATTGATAGCCCAAGAGGGGGGTGGAAAAGTCTCATATTACATGTTTCCACTTCCGCACTTCGCGCTTCAATTGCAAGGAGTGGCCGTTCTGTACAATCATCTAATTCATCTTCGAGAATCATATATACCTCAAACTACTTGATAAATTGGGTTCTGTTTGCTTTTAAATTATACAAACATGCTAAAATGCAGATTCTTATTGCAACAGAAAATTCAGGCAATCAAGCAATGAGAACGTATGACTGTACGCTTTGAAATATTTTTATTTTCTCGGGGGTTCGCCGGTTCGGGCGTTGTTTCATTTCACGCGTGCGTTTTTGTTCTGGCTCTGATTTTTATAATATGCTTATAATATGCCAATGAATTGTTCTAATATGGACACGGTATAAATTTTGTTAAACAGATGTCTCAAAAGCGACTGTTTATAGGTCGTAGGATTAGCGCCTTGCCGGTCTTAAACGTGACACATTTGGACACAAGCCAAATACACATTGAATGTCCATTCTATTGATTCTAAAACTGTTTCAGTTATAGACATATTGCTCTAGATTTTTTAAAAGGTTATCATCGTTTATATTAAACACCGGGAAGACAAAATATAACGTACAAAATTGTTTGAAATGGACAGTGCACAGCTGACATACGACAATTCACAACTGCATGAATTTTCTTTTTTGTCTGCACGAGTACCTGTTTGTTGAAGCCAAAATATTGCACAGCATCTCCTATAAATTCTATCGCCATTTACCCTCTCCCCTTAAATACAAAGGAATGACAGCAGAAAAGGTTTAGCAAAGTATTTTTTATTACATCTGGTAAAACTATAAAGTGTCCTACGTTTTATCAGGACAATATACATAATTCATAAACTGTATATGCACACGAAGTCTCGCTTATATTAATGAGTTTTACGGCTGTAACAAACCTTTTAAAGTTTCCATTGATAGATAGGTTGTTTGCCTCCAGTATTGTTTGGTAAAACAGACTAAACTTCTAAAATGTCGGTTACGGAATACGATAAAGATTAAAGTTGATTTAAATATTGATAACTCACAGCGGCATTAATCCATTATACAAGTCAAAAGAAGCTGGATTATTCTTCAATAAAGCCCTCAATGGACAATGCCAATGTCAATGAAAGGTCTAATATTATACACGTTGCAAATTACTGTATACACAAAATATGAAATAATTTATATAAAGTACAATACCAGTGTCTGATGCATATATCGTCCTAGATATTCAAGTTGTACCGCACGCACGGAAACGCACGGAGGAGTCTTGGCGTTTGTGTGATAACAGATAGCTAGCTACACTTCGACATTATCTTTCTTGATCGTTGAGTTTCAGCAATGTAAATGAAATGAATTTTATAGCCAGTCCATAACGGGTTTTAATCCTGTGCTTTTACAGTCAAAATAGCACTATTGTTTACACATGTTGGCGATGTTTGGGAAATCAAAGGATCCCGTTATAAAATAAATCTTTTGTTTTGAATATCGCACAGGATACACTTCAACTATAAACTAGAAAGAACCATATCGTTCGTTTAATACCGTTTGATCGATCATTCTGTGTAGAAGATATGTATGTTTCTACGGCGATACGTGCTAAACTTCGCAAGCCAGGCGCGTGTGGAGTGCTTTCCTTGGAAGTGAAATATGATCCAGCTTCTCGCTTGAAATGTACCGCAACACTTAATATTATTGATGACATTCAGTACAGCAGGACGTCTTGTCATGATCGGTACAATTTAAAACAGTTCCTTTCACAATCTCTTGTTGCAAATTACATTTTTATCACCCGAAATTATAACACATAAAGTTGCAATTTTCCAAACGCAACAAACAGACTCCTCTACTACCCCTCCCTGAGGTCAAATTCAATTTACCCCCAAAATCTGGGGGTTCACGTGACCAGCTCCGACCAGGGTCTTTGCTTCCCAAGAGCAAAGAGCTGGGAACGAGGTTGGTCACATACCCCCGCCCCCCTCGGTTACGTGGCGTGCTGACGTGTCGAAGCATGTTTACATAGCTGTTAAGCCCTGGGCAAACTGGGAAACATTGTTTCCTACCAATAATTCGCCATGTTTCCAAGAGTGGGCAAATACTAGGAAACATTAGTGAGAAACATAGGGAAACATCAAATGTTTCTGAATTCGCTAGGAAACATTTTTGCTCCTCAGGAAACAAATTTTGTTTCCGCAACAATGTTTCCACGGGTAGGCAAACAGGGAATCATTTGAGGAAACATCGAGAATCACAAATGTTTCCACAACAATGTTTCCTAGTTTGCCCAGGGCTTTAGCCTTGGTTATTGCATAACCTCGTGAAATTTCAGCTGTGGCTGATCAGGCTGAGACTCGGCCTGCGCTGAACACTCCATGTAATCAGTCTCTCGGTTAATTATATATATTTCAAATCCATTCAGGATTACTTCGACATCATAAAGAAGCCGATGGATTTAACCACAATCAAGAGGAAGTTGGACACGGGCATGTACAAGGATCCTTGGGAGGTATGTGTACTCCGTCTACAAAAAAACCTTTCAACTGTTAGTTCTATCGAGCGAGATACCTAAAGAAATCTCGATATTTACCCATACCTTATAATTTTAGTTTTACAAGCTTTGTCACAACAAGAATACATGACAAATAACAATAATTCTATATATATATATATATATATATATATATATATATATATATATATATATATATATATATATATATATATATATATATATATATATATATATATATATATATATATATATATATATATATATATATATTATGCGATCCCAAAATGACAAAACGTACGATTTACAAATTTACAAGTACAAACAAGTACAATTACAAATTTACAAGTAGTTGTTGCGCGAACATACACACATATAGACACATATATATGTATATGTATATGTACATAATATCTAATTTAAGAACATCACGCAATAGGTTTGGTTAGGTCCCGGGCCTGGTTACATTTCAGGAAAATTGTTATACTGGTACCACACACAATATAATACAAGACCTTGTGGTTAGAGCTCGACAGCTGGACTCTGTAGCTCAGTTGGTTTGGGCGCTGCACCGGAATCGCAGAGCCGCAGGAATCGCAGAGCTGCATTTTCAGTATAAATAAATTAAAATGAGCAAGTATGCCCATAGGATGGTTGAAATATATTATGGATTGAAAACGGAAACCTATTACCTACATTAGTCGACCATTAAAATGGCCGCGAAGTAGGTTTGAGCGTGCAAAGCACGACGGTTGACACTTTAAATTTCACTGCTTTAAAAGAAACTTTTTCTAAACACAAACTATTGTCCACGCTTCGCGATACCTCGGAAACGCTCGGAACCCGAGAACCTCCGTCAATACTGACTAACATGAGAACTGCAAAACTCGTGTATTCGTTCATGCCTAAGTTTTATTATAATTCTGTTTTGTAGTACTGTGACGATGTGTGGTTAATGTTTGACAATGCGTGGCTGTACAACCGTAAAACGTCCAAGGTTTATAAATATTGTTCCAAGGTGAGTAATAACTTTTCAACAAGATCAAAGTTTTTTTGTTGTTTTTTTTCTGTGTTGGTGTTATGTACTCGGGTGAATATGATGTTTGTGATGTTACTCTGAGTGTATATCCACACCGGGCGAGCTTGAAAAATATGCCGGGCCACGGTGGGAATCGAACCTACGACCTTTGGAATACTAGCCCAATGCTCTGCCAACTGAGCTACGCGGTCAGGTAGGTTCAAGTATGTGATATTTCGGAACAGAATCTAGTTCCTTCGTTCCTTAGTTAGCAGAGCATTAGGCAAGTATTCCAAAGGTCGTAGGTTCGATTCCCACCGTGGCCGGGCATATTATTCAAGCTCGCCCGGTGTGGATATACACTCCAGTACATGTAACATCACAAATATCAAAGGATTAATGTTTAGGGGGTCGTTGTATAAAGACTTGATGTCAGTCATCAAGACTTGATGTCATCAAGTCTTTATACAACGAATCTCCCTAAGCATTAATCCTTTGAGTTGATGTCCATGTGCGTTAGATATTCGTAATAATTATTTACATTACAGTGATGCGTTAAATAATAGTAAATAATATAGTATTTATATAGTTGATTATTTTGCCATTCAGAAACAGCCCGTAACTGGCTGATGCATGCTCTTCATTTGAAATTGGGCACGTTATGTTGAACTTCACATATTTTCATCATTTAGCTGTCTGAAATTTTCGAGCAAGATATAGATGTTGTAATGCGAACTCTAGGATATTGTTGTGGTCATAAAGTAAGTAAAACGTAGCCCGTCTACAAAAATATTATTTTAAATTTTTAATTTGAAGAACCTCAAACTTTTCAATATTACTTGGAAAACAATTTGGGACAACCATTAAAATTTTCTGTATAGATGGAAAATGAATTTTATATACAGGTTTTAATAATATTGCTGTTTAACATATAACATACTTTCATCATTTTGTAGTTTGTATTTCAACCCCAAGTTTTATGTTGCTTTGGAAAGCACTTATGTACAATAACAAGAGATGCACCTTATTATACATACCAAAACAGGTTTGCTTTTAAATAAATTTCAAAACTCGATAATCCATGAGGAAAACACAAAGAAAAATCATCAGCGTTTCGTATCTTTATATGTGATAGAGATTTCCCTTGATTTACATAAACTTTAACTTTGTGATTTTCTCGACTTACACAACGTATTTTTTGAAAATTACTTCGCCAATGAACTTATACTAGATCGATCGTTTTTGAAGCAATTTAAAACATTCGCATGCAGTGCGTGTTTTAGCAGACCTAAAGATACTCTGCTTCGCCTCGTATCTTTATATCTGATAAAACACTGCTGCTCATGTTTTAAATATATAGTACTTCAACTGTATATATTTTTTAAACTTGAAGCGCGTATGCATAACTATTGGTTGACCACATGCATGCATGACTATTTGTTGGGTAGAAATCGTTTCTTATTTTTTTCGGTTCAACGACAGTAACGTTCACCTTACGGCTTTCAAACATTGCTTGAAGACTGAAAATTGTCTCAGCTCTCAACATGATTTAGCAGGCAGTGTTCAAGTATTGTGAAATCAATATTTGATACTATTACCTTTAAATGTACTCCATGTGCCGCCACCACGATGCAAGAAACGCCGTTTCAGAGACCCAAATTTTTTTCCGGGGGAATTTGTCCCCGACGTCAACCGATTGTGAACTCTTCTTTATTAATTCACAGTAGTATTTACAGTTGATCAATCGATTTTTGACATGGATTGCTCGATTATGAGAGTAAATCCATTTACCAAGTCAAATCCGAGTCAATTCCGAGCCCGAGTCAAATGTCCGAGTCACGTAAAAAAGACGAAATTGAATATAATTCACAATCGAATAGAGTTAGAGTACTATAAGTCATCGAACTACAAAGACCGCTAAACAGTGACTCGGACATTTGACTCGGACTCGGATTTGACCCGGTTAACCGACAAACTCTCGAATATGATGGGCCATTTCTGTTATTGTTGTTGGGCATTTTCATATCAGTTTTTTTTTTCAATTTATTTATAGGTATGTTTCAAAGCTAACCTATTGCTTGTTTTATTCTTTCAGATATCATTATTGTGAGAGATGTTTTAACGAACTTCCAGGTGATAGTGTTCAATTGGGAGATGATCCCATGAATCCTAGCAGGTAATTGTGATCTCGCAAATGCAGTCGCATGCAAAAATGTTGACTCAAAAACTTGAGTAAAATAATGCGCCCATATGCAGTGACTCGAAATATTGAGTAAAATTATTTTTGCGTCAAGTAGATCATTACTCAAAACATTTAGTAAATTTGAAACTTTACGAAAGAGTGAGGTAAATTCGCAAATAAATTTTATTCAATATTTCGAGTCACTGACTCACTGCACTATGGTACATTATTTTACTCAAGGTTTCGAGTCGAAATACTCAGGGATTTTTTGTAGTGCATGTTTTAGCTACTGATGTATGGAAATGTGCATGAAATGTACATCACTTTTACCAAATCAAGCTCCATATACTTCCAAATTTTTCTAGGCTTTTTCTATGCGTTGAATAAGGTAACGTTTACACTGTCGCGAATTTGTCGTAGCGTTATTGATTTGCAGCCGTATATATAGTGCCAAACGTAGTGGTCCGTAGTTGGTACGCTACTGCAAACCACTCCGTTATAATAGATACCTTACGATTTTAGGACGGCAACGGCTACCAATGCAATAGATCATTGAAAAGAATATTGTCCTCGCTCTGTTTACAACGCTAAATCACAGATTTTCGCGTATTGATACAGCGGCTGCATCCCAACCCACAACAAGTGCAACTCCAAACTGGGTTTAGCAGAACTCTTCCCAATCATAAAACCCACGTTTTCAACTTCTGAAACTGTATTAAATTCATACGATTGATAATATACGACGAACTATCTTTACTACCATTTATTTGAAGGAGTTTGTTTTGACCGTCGCGTTGCCGTCCTAAAATCGTGAGGTCTCTATTAGTGTAAACACATGCAATACTAAGAAACATAGTAAAATTTTAACGGAATGCTATAGCCGAAGCGTTACAGTGTAAACGCGGCCTGAACACCTAATTCAGCAGCCAACCAAAAATAGTATAGGATGTCGAAATTGCATTTTGCACATTTATAGATTTTTGGTTATTCTTATTTTCAGTGGTTGTATACAGAAGGGTAGTTTTGAAAGGTTAACAAACAATCATCTGGATCCAGAACCGTATGTATTATTCAGTGGTGAACGAATGATCACCTTCTGTTCCTGGAAATCTTAGTTCTTTGAAGTTTAAATTTTTTTGCCTTGTACGTGCAATACATAGCTTAGTCTATAACCTACCATCAGTCAAGGGCGTATTTTCATATTTTTAAAGGGAGGGGTGGAAAAATTTCTACCACTGAGCGAGCTTCGGCAGGGGTTAGGCGTTAGGGTTAAAGACTTTCACACAAAATATAGGAGGGGTGAAGCGAAATTTTGGTGGGGTTGAACATCGTATAATAGGGGTTAGAGAGATTCTAGGGGGGAGGGTTAACCCCCCAAGTAAATCCGCCCATGCCATCAGTACCATGTGTATACCTTACACAGTTATTCAGCTATCAGTCATATAGGTTTTCGAAAATTATTGCCCCCCCATGGTGTCCACTGGTATTATTCATATTAATTATAGGCTTGTATATAGTGGCTGGTATTAGCTTTTCTACTGTACTTCAACTCTCCTTTGCGTGATGTATTTAAGACGCCGTTACACGATGTGTACACAAATATGTACGAAATCGTTATGTTTCATGAATCTATTGCGCAGTTTATTACCTCTTGCAACGAAATGTCCTACATTCAAACATTGCTAGACAATAAGTTTCATAAACAATTTCCACTGCCCTTGTGAGGGTAAGGATTAATGACAAATATTGTCAGTAGGTCATGTGGGCAGAGGTGGAACAAGCACCCGAGCACCGCAGGCAGAAATATTTGAAAAAATCGCAAAAAGATATTTGTGATTTGAAAATTTGAAGAAAATCCTAAAGGAGTAACAATTCATGCTTGACAGCAGAGATGTGCAAATCCGATCCGAATCCGATTCGTTCGGATTTCGGAGCCACGATATTCACTTCGGATCGGATCGAATTGGAAAAGTACTTTCGTATTCGGATCGGATTGGACTTCGATAACCAGGGCTGCTGTGAAAACTAAAGGCTTACGGCGCTTCCGTTTAGCAATTTTTCCATTTTGTTTATTTCTAATTGTCTGTTGTCTAACCGTATTTGCAAAGAATAAAAGATGTGAGTTCTTTTGACGCGAGATTGCGTGGCATCTGCCAAGACTAGAGTCTAGAATCTAGAAATTAAAAATTTGACATTGATATACAGTTATATACACTTGATTGCAAAGTTTAATTTATTAAATCGGATTTTTTTTCGGATCAGAACGCTTTCGGATCGGATTCGGATCTCAAAAAAATGACCAATTGTCGGATCGTAAACCTCCGATCCGATGCACACTGCTAGTTGACAGTCATATTATTACTCGCTTCAAACTATGCACAATACTTTTGGGGGCCATGGTTAGATTTAAGCATGAAATTCCAGGTTTGCAGGAAATTTTTATCTGCAGGCTGTGCTCACAGATTTGTGCTCACAGAATGATTTTATCCACCCATGTTCAATGAAACACGTTTACCTCATCAAATATCATGAAATTGATGTATTGTTGCTTTACTATTTCTGTTATTTCTTTCGCTCTGTAGTTTGATCGAGTGTGTGGATTGCGGGAGGAAGAACCATCAGATCTGTGTTTTACATCATGATTCAATTTGGAACACTGGGTAAGGAAATGTTATGTTAAGCCTGCCGCACACGGGAGCAACCTGCTGAGCTAACCGCCTCGCGTGGCATCTAGCTCAGCACGTTTCTCTCGTGTGCGGATAGTTTTCGTGAGGATTTGACGTCTTGAGGAAAATGTCTATCGTGTTTGATATTTTTCACCTCGCGAGGAAAAAAACTCGACGTCTGCGGATGTTGTGAGCTTAGTGCTGAGCTGCTTCAATCAATTAGCCAATGAGACACCATAGTTTCCTCGTGTGACTTTGAACAAAGTGGAGGAAAATGCAAACGATTTTGTCAATTATGTTGTTGTTGAGTAATTTTCCCAACGTGTGCGCTGAAAATGCATAGCTGAGCTGGCCGCCACGCGAGGCGGTTAGCTCAGCAAGTTTCTCTCGTGTGCGGCAGGCTTTAGCATTCACGTTTCTGCACTCTGCCTTCATATAACCTCATCATAATACGTGTGGATGTGATGGTGGAGAAAATGTAATAATCAGGTTGCGATAATTTGCGTACTTACACCAATATTACGCTCTGATACGTCTTTGTTTTCGGGCACCGTATACGCGGAACTGCTGCTATCTGCTGATCTGCATATTTACTTGATGTTACCACATGACCTTTCCAAGCCCAAGTTAAGGTATTCAAAACCGTAAATTAGCCGGTATACGTGTAAGTAAATAAGTAAGTAAGTAATAATAATAATAATGATTTTTAGGGCATATATGACTCGAAATTTGACGGTGTTATTTTTTAGTCTAATTTGAATGATCATTGAAAACTGTAGAGTAACTTGTTTGATAGATTTTTGTTTGAAGATATTTCATTTTGTCATGCTTCCTACGTCGCATATATGCATAATGATTTAGCCCTAAAAGCTGTATATCTTTAATACGACCACACCCATGTAGGTTTTCTGCTGATTGTGTTTTGTTGTGGACAAATCTCGTGCTCATTCATTCATTTTGGGCGAATTTATTTGATAGTGACAAAATTATATAACATTTTAAAGTAAGTCATTATGCATGTGTGACGTAGAAAGTTGGTCCTTTACATATCATACAAAATGAAATATCTCCAAAACGAAGCAAGTTTTCTTGCTTGTTGCAAAAATCTGTCAAAGACGTTAACTGTACAGTTTTCAATGATATTTCAAATTAGACTAAAAAATAACACCATCAATTTTCGAGTCATATGCCCTTTAATATATAGAGCTTCCACAAAGTGACTGTACATATACGTATGGTAAAAACTACATAGTCTAAAACTACAAGAACTCTAAAACATGAAACACGACTGGACTAGTGGCGCCAGGGAATGTTGGGATCGATTGTAGTGTTTGTATGGATGAAATTGTTCTGCTTGTTCTAACTCGTAGTTTGAATACCTTTCAGAAACGTGTACTCAGTGTACTTTATTTTAAAGACTAAGTACCGCAAGCACCCGGCAGTAATCATAGGCGTACCAGTCAGGTACCCTGTAATAATATTGTGTCGAAATTGCTAAACTCTTTCTTTTGTTCTTTCTAGATTTCAGTGCGAATCGTGTCTTAAAAGGCGAGGTCTGGTGAAAAAAGATAACAAATATAACTCGAAACGTATGTATTATATGTGTTATTCATTACGGGCAAATTATTAAATAGAATACAAAATTTTAGAGCTAAAGTATGGGGTGACCAGATTTTCTGAAAAACCTGTCATAAATCAGGAAGACATAATTTCTGATCTAACTGGACTGACTATGTAAATGGAAGCGCTCTACTGTCACGGTATATTCGAAAAAATGTAAAGATCATAAACTTCATGCAGGTTGTCGCTCGCAAACACCTTACTAGCACTTGGGTGCAGAGGTTAGAGAGCCAGTTGGATTTCGATTCCAGGATCCATTTTCATCTCCGTGCTACTAGGTTTCGCTTGGTAGTCCCTGGACCCCCATCTACGGGCATGCACTAGCACTTTCTTCCTAGTTTATGACTCGGTCAGGATTGGTAATCAGCAGTTAAAAGTTCAAGAGGGAAGGGGAAATTGAGACCATGTATTGAACAGGATTCTCGGTTCGGGCTCTTCACGACGTTACATTGGACTGATTGGAGCTCTTGCTACCGAGCACCACCGAATTTCCATAGTATTTGATTAAATTATTTCCCTGTGTGGTCCTATTTCAAATCTGCCTTATGTCTTGCAGGCCTTCCGCACACGAAGTTAGGAGAAATTTTAGAGAGCAGAGTTAACGAATTTTTAAAGAAGAATAATTCTGGCGCTGGTCAAGTCACGATACGTGTAGTATCCAGTGTTGAAAAGGTCGCAGAAATTAAACAGGGAATGAAACCAAGGTGCGCTCTAGTTTATTAGCATTGCTGTTCACGTCAGGTCAGATCTGGGTTTATTTCAATACAGAGAGGGAAATGAGAGGGCGACTAAATTTTTCATCTGGCGAACAGGTATTTGCAAGGTAGCTCTCGTGGCGACTGAGAAAAAAATTAAAATAATCAACTAATTCTAAAGCCCTAAAATATCTCAGTGATCATGCATTTCATTCTACTTTTGCATAAATTTTGCATGTTTTTTATGTTATCTATATTCAGAGAGACCTAACATTTCAAAACCTCTGTTTCAATAGTAAATATTTTAGCTACCAAAATATAAAGGCGGCCATTTTGATTTATTTGGTCTAACACAGGCACTAACATAGCCTATAGTCCTCAGATGCCGCAATTGTAGCTAACAGGTTATGTTTGAAAAGTCGTGATTACATTACCTTCTGCTTGCAGCGGGAAGTCTGACATGCAATGATTTCAAATATTACTACAGGCACATTTTATTTAAAAGTCTTAAATATGCCGACGTGGTGCTGATTTAGAGGTCTGAACCTGTTCACATGTTGTTATTTTAGATTTGACAGTTCTGCCCAAGACGGATTTCCGTATCGTGCCAAGGCTCTTTTTGCATTCGAAGAAATCGATGGTGTAGATGTTTGTTTCTTTGGCATGCATGTTCAGGAGTATGGTTCTAACTGTCCTGTGCCAAACACGCGTCGAGTGTACATTTCCTACTTGGACAGTGTTCATTTCTTTCAACCACGACATTTTCGAACGGCCGTATACCACGAGATTCTGATCGGATACTTGGAGTATACGAGGAAATTAGGGTATGTCGTTATATATATATTAAATATATATATATATATATATATATATATATATATATATATATATATATATATATATATATATATATATATATATATATATATATATATATTATAGTGATAAAATTAAGTATATGTACGATAGCGGAGCCCATAACTTTATTTGTCATGATCTAGTATACTGTACATGAGTTGTGGTAAGCAAATGAAATTAAATATATCTATAGAATTTTACCTGCCATTTCTGAAATATGGCCTGCTTTTGGCCATTGGCAGCCCGCTATTTCGAGCCCTGCTCCAGTGTACTCTGATCTGCATGTTTCAAATATACAGTAGGATGATGGGTTTGATTCTCTTTGTGAATATTACTCAGGCAGAATGCTCATGTGCAGAAAGTCAATGCTCTGTTGAGTATCTCGTGTGCCCTATTTATTTGTGGTCACTTGATTATTTTCGATAGTTTTCGTTCAAATACGTGCGTCCAGTTTTTTTTATATGCCCGGGTTTCGTATACTATAGTACGGCATGATGAAGAGTCAATAAAGACGACATTGTACACCTTTGCGATATTGTCACTAATAGTTTTCAATTTTACTTGATCATCATCTTTCTGTCGCTTTCTTTGAAAATATGTATTCTCGACCACAATCACCTGTAATAAATGTATTCCACCTGACAACTGGGTTTGCATGCATTGACAGTAAATCCACTTCCTATTAGGATTATTACGAATGTAATCAATTTCTCTTAGATACGTTTGGGCGCATATTTGGGCATGTCCACCATGTGAAGGTGATGACTACATCTTTCATTGTCATCCTCCTGAGCAGAAGATCCCACGTCACAAACGTCTTGTGGATTGGTACAAGAAAATGTTGGACAAAGCTGCTGCAGAAAGCATTGTTGTAGAATACAAGGTATTGTAGGATAATCGCATGGGTTATTCTTCCTTTGTTATAATAAGTCATTCATTCCTTAGTCACGGCATCCGAATGTGCTGGGATGAAATGTTTGTGTCTAATCATTACATATTAAACAAGACGCCTGCTCAGGCGTTCACACTGACCTGAAGATGACGACATACTGTACTTGCGCACTACGGTGTAATAGCACGTATTACTTATTTACTTACTTACTTACAGTACTTACAAATCGTGAACCGCGAACGCAAAGCGTGAAAGGCTGAAAACGTGGCGTGATCGATACATGAGTGGGTGGGATACTACCTAAGTTATCCTGAGGAAATGTTTTCGTATTGTCCAATGAAACACAAGTATTACTCACAAATACAAACGTTATCCATAAATGTACATGGTCTCTGAGCATGCGATGCACTAACGCAGACAACATTGTCCGTAACGTATAAAATTTGAAAAACTCGGCGATCCTGATATCGCATTTTCCAGAGACGTTGCACGAAAAAGAACACCAAGAAAGTGCAGAGTAGGATAAATACAAAATCCACAGAAAAACGCGGTAAAATTCGTGACAAATGAAGAAATTGTTTGAGACTGAAATAGTTGGGAATATATCAAGAACTTATCAGAATATTTATCATTTATATATTATAAGAATGCATCAAGTTACTTAAGCGTTGTAGCATATCTCTATGGGACTGTCTATGTATAACCGATAAGTATTAAAAACAAAACATGCAGACTGTGACAAATGTATATGAAATATTAGACACCAGTCCGTGCATGTGATTACTCTTTCCGAACTAAGAGCTTAGTACATATCAGAAACGCTCGTGGCCTTGAGTATATGAATCTTTGAAAAATGAACGAAACTTGAAAGAATACAGTGGACGTTCGTTATTACTTTTGCTAATTTTACTGCATATAGCCATGTGTTTATTTCGTATATTTCGTACGAATGGGTATCATAATATGAATCTTTATATTTACTTATCATTTGTCTCATCAACTTTGCACAATCCTTGAGATCTCTGAGTTACTCTTTTAGATTCACTATACCTAACGTTTTCATATTCGTAAGAATTTGAAAAGGAGAGGTCGTCCCTTACTGGTCCTATGTTACTGCACATCAGAGAATAATATTTAGCTGCATTTCCTTCTGATAACGCGGAGGAAATCGGACCACTTTGCTAGAAAAAGTTGCGGTGATTTGTAGAGCCACCTGGAGCAGTCATGAACTTTTCTCGTATGTATCTGAGGCAAAATTGTAATCAGACAACTGTATATTACAGGTTTACAGGTATCACAGTCGCACTTTGCCACATGTATTTTGGATTTTAGGCCTTTAATAAAAAATAAGCATAGATCTTAAAACCCAAATAATATTTTTATGAGTATTTATTACAAAGTATTTTAATACAATGAAATAAAAACCGATTATTATTTTGCCAGGATATTCTTCAACAAGCTTTGGACGACAATCTTGAGAAGGCAACAGAGTTGCCATATTTCGACGGCGATTTTTGGCCGAATGCACTTGAAGACAGTATAAAGGAACTGGATCAAGAGGAGGAAGAGCGGAAAGCCTCAGCTCTTGCTGAAGCGGCAGGAGATATGGTATGTATAACAAATAATTTTACGTTATGGTTACACGAGGACGGTTGGATTTGGAATCGTACTCTGAATTTTGTTGCCGATTACAGCGATAAACGCTAATCTACAATGCCACGGTCGAAGTATCTGGTCAAAACTAACACCATAACTCGCGATTTGTAATGTCAAATTATGTTTCGTTTCAGCAGTCTAATTCTCAGATAACAGATTTATGTGTGTGTTTGAATTTATATTTGAATTTATATTTGGGGAAAATAGACGGCGGACTGCAACGATAAGTGACTCTAGAAGTGCTTACGTCACGCAATTTTCAATCCATCTAAACATTAGGTATTCGCAATGCAATGTGGGATACATGTGTGTCAAATATTCATTGTTTGACAGTACAGTGATGTGACGTAAGGACTTCTAAGTTCAATAAAATGATTATTGTAAAATCGAATTATTGCTATAAATACATCTATGAAGTAAATGCATCATTCTCAAACTAGTCTTTTACGTTTTAATATTTTCGTCATCAATATTTGTTAAAACAGAGCAACAGCAAAGGAAATAAAAATAAAGCAGGCAAGAGAAACAACAATAAGAAAGGAAGTAAGAAAAACAACCAGCGAAAGAATACGAAGAAGCCCAATGGTCTGGGGCTGAATGTTTGTGAATTAACTCAGAGACTTTACAACACCATGGAAAAACACAAAGAGGTATGGTGTCATGCGTTTCAGCATTGAATATTTTTTGTTGACCTACGTCAAAGAAACCTTTCTTATGACGAGTAAACATGAATGACATAACGGACTGACCCAGTGTAGGCAGTGCCAATAAAAACAAGACTTTTGTTGGTAGGAATGCAACTACCTGAAAAATGCAAGGAGAAATTCGACGTTTCGAGCGAAAGCCCTTCGTTGGGAAGTTTGTAGGCAAGTACTAGTTAGAACTCGAAACGTCGAATTTCTCCTTTTATTTTTCAGGTAGTTGTATCCCTACCAACGAAACTTTTGTTATGAATGACTGTGTAAGCTAATAAGTGGTTATTGTAGGACAGAATAAGCATTTTGTTATCAGCTGAGCGTTGTTATCGATTGGGAATTGGGATTTGCACATGTTTTCCTTCGGACATTATAATATTGTAGTTGAACTTGCACCTTTAATTAGTGTAAAAAGATATTATGGAATTACATTAATTCTTAAATTAATTTCTTTGTTAGGCTTCTTTGTTAGGCTGATTCTTAAGATAGGCTTTTTTCACTTTTTTAAGCACGTTTCCTAATATACATGCAATAATTGTTAAACAAGGTTCGTAGCGGTCGATTGCTCTCTGTTGAAGGCAATTTATTAGCGGTTCACTGCTCTCTGTATTTCTTGTTGAATATTTTTTGTTTTTGAGACTGCGAACCGTGTTGTGCATCATTCTAGCATGTATATTTTAATGTTCGTTATATTTTATTACCAGGTTTTCTTTGTTATTCGGATGTACGAAGAACCAGACATACTTACCTTGCCTGAAACTGTAGATCCTGACCCGCCCATGTCATGTGACCTAATGGATGGCCGTGATGCTTTCTTAACGTTAGCACGTGACAAGCATTGGGAGTTCTCGTCATTACGTCGAGCCAAATATTCCACAATGTGCATGATGTTTGATTTGCATAACCAAGGACAAGATCGCTTCGTTTATTCGTGTAATCTTTGCAAAAGACATGTTGAGACGAGGTACCACTGCAGCGAATGCGAGGTAAGATGTTTATCGAGTTGTAAGCTCTTTCTACGTTTGCATTGAAGTTCTCTTCTTGGTTTCCATGACAAGAAATTGATTTTTTCTGTTGGAACACTAATAAAAACGTGGTGTTTCTCAGGACTGCCAAAATTTTGAAAATCAAGGTATTGGCGGAGGATGAGTTGTCAAATGTAGTGAAATTGAACAAAAATTGATGATACTGTATGAATGGTTTTGATGCGCGATCCGATAGCTTTTTGTTTAAATATGTCCTGTTTATTATTTACGCTAGCGCGAGTTTATCGCGAATTGTAGTGAAGGTAATAAACGTCACTTTATATTATTGTTCGTCTTTCACTTAAATTCGGGTGTGTCAATCCGAAATGCTCTGGCCAACCAAATTTTTGGTGTGGCCACAGCTTTGTTAAATACATTGACGAAGTAGCAAGATTTTTGAAAGTATGTTTATTTATTAATCCTGGTTAATATGTCTGGTTCCCGATGGGGCGCAAGTCAAAGGACTTTAGTTGCCCCACAGAAATTTTAGCTGCCTCGGGACGTCGGGGAGGCGATTTGGCGAGCCCTGGTTTGTTGTAACAGAATTGCGCAACAAGACAGAGCAGGGCAGAATATTTTCAATTTCTACAACGTTTGTTTTAGTAAGAATATAATGATCGCGGTTTATTATTTTATTACATTTTGCAACGTTTCGGATACACCACGCTGTAGATGTTCGTTATTTGCAGAACTACAACCCTAGCAATGTAAATAACAACATCTATAAAGGATGAAGACCAACAGGTGAACTGTCCGAAAAGTTCTAAAAATTTGAATATGAACGGAAGTGAAAGTTTTTAAATAGACAACAAATCAGATACCCTGGTTCCACGAGCTCTAACGAATAGCAAGATTATTAATTATTAATCATTAGCTATTAGTTATTAACATTAGTTTCTTTCTTTATCAGGACTTCGACTTATGCGTGCCATGTTTCAACGAGAAAGGACATGAGCACAAAATGGAGAAACTTGGTTTCGACTTGGATGTCGATCAACAAACAACTACGAAGAATCAAACAGCACAGCCAAATAATTCTCAAGAACAACGGCGGTTGTCGATTCAACGTTGTATCGATTCTCTTGTCCATGCTACCCACTGTAGGGCGCAGAATTGCAATTTGGCGAGCTGCATGAAAATGAAACGAGTTGTGGAGCATACGAAAAGTTGCAAAAGGAAAGGCAATAATGGTTGTCCGATTTGCAAGCAACTTATCGCTCTCTGTTGCTACCACGCGAAACATTGTCGAGAACAGGAATGTGTTGTTCCATATTGTCGACATATTAAGACGAAGTTCCGACAACAACAAATGCAACAACAATTTCATCAGGCACAATTAATGCGTCGTCGTATGGCTGTTATGCGTAGTATACAACAACCGCCACCGCCGCCGCCACCTCAACCTCCGACTAACCCCACGGGAATGGTAAACCCAGGGGTTGGTGTACCACATCATTCTTCTTTACCACCTCGCCCGCCTAGTTATGGCCAATCTCAGATGACGCCGGTATCAGCCGGTGTAGCACCCCCTAATGCTGTAGCTGCTGCTCAAGCTATTGTTGAACAAGTGACCTCTGGGAGACCAACATTGCCAACGCCTGCCAATCGACCAAATATACCTACAGGACCTGTGAATCCATTCCCGAACGCTCCAACAATGAATGGTGCTATGATTGGCAATCCATTGAGGCCTAATATAAATATGCCTGTGGTGGGAGGCCAACCCAATGTCCAACAACAAATGCAAACAGCGCAGACTACAACGCGAAACTGGTATAACGGTAATAACCAGGTTCAACAGCCTCTAACATCGCAACAACCACCAATGTACGGCGCTCCAACAAATCCCATGGTTAGCCAACCAAGGCCGATACGGCAATCACGTTCACATCTCCAGGAGCAGATGACGCGGATTTTAAACATTTTGAAAAACAATCAAGGGCAGCAAACTGCGGAGTGTCTTCAAATGATGAGGGAGAATCCGCAACTCATGGCTATGTTTCTACGGTTACGTCAACAGCAGCAGCAACAACAGCAACAAGCACAACAGCGGCAGGTCCAACAGCAACAGCAGCAGGTTCAACAGCAACAGCAGCAGCAACAACAACTGCAACAAATGATGCAAAATCAACCGGTTTCTCAACCAATGATGCAACAGCAGTGGCCCGGACGAATGAGACTGACGCCACAACAACAACAACAAGCACAGTTACAACACCAGCAAGCGCAACAACTTGCACAGCAAGTACAACAACAAAAAGAACAACAGCAACAATTACACCAACAGACGTTGCAAGCAGCGTCGAATTTACCTGGATTACATCAAGGCGGTCAGGCAATGGCTAGCCTTAATGGTATGAACAATGTACATGGAATGTCTAATATGAACACTATGAACAACATGTCAACTGTGCAGTCAATGCAGGGAATGCAACAGACTGTGCCAAATATGGCAACTATGCAAAACGTTCAGAACATGGTCGGTAGTACAAACGGAATGCAAGGCATGCAACAGCAGCAGCCAACGCAACAGAACATGTACAACCCGATGCAACAGCCGTCTCCATTTGCATCTAGCAATCAACGTCGCCTACCAATGGCACAACAAGAACTTCAATTTAACATGATGCAACAGCATCCGATGTCAAGTGGACAATTGTTGCAGCCACCGCAAGCAGGACCACAGCAACATTTTGCTAATAAACAAACATTGCAACAAAGGTTAATGTCGCCACAAAGCACTCCGCCTCAACAGGCGGGAACATTACTAACTAATCAATCACCACGGTCCGTAATGTCACCATCACCGCAACCCCTTCAACAACCATCATCGTCACCAAGGCAACCAACTATGTCGCCATCACCAAGACAGTCTGTCATGTCACCACATACTCAACCAACGCTTACGTCACCACATACAATCGCCTCCCCACGTCCGTCGTCCGGCGCACTTGATACAAATGACTTAACAGATCCATTTGGATCGAACAGAAGAATACAACAGATACCGCCGCTCGCCTCGCCAGAACTTGACCAAGACGAAAGCGATGCAATAGCGCCATTAACTCCATCAGACCAACTGTCGAGATATGTAGACAATTTATAGGATTCCTTTTTCGAGAAAAATGTTTATACTTTAGAATAGCATATTGGCCGAACGCGGCCTGGATTTTAACAATGTGTCGTCGCCCAAAGCGTACGACAATGAAATTTTCTAAACGTAATGGATTTCAATATTTGTATACAGCCCGAATAAATAATTAATGATAAGCGATTGTAGTTTTAGCAGTAGAGATCTCCCATTCACACAAAGTATTTGTACAAAGATGTCTTATTTGAAAGTATATTATATATTTGTGAGTGTGTGCATTTTCAATTAGAAAGAACTACCAAATTTAATGTATCTCAACCATGGAGATTAAATAAGGTATTTTAGAATAAAGAGTTTTTAGTCGTTATTTTTCTCAAGACCAGGAGGGGAAAAATACGTCATTATTCAACCAGTTACGTTTTCCGCTTTGAGGACTCTCCCTCTACTGTTTATACTAGAAATACATGCATGCGGCAACCCTCGCTTTTATTTTCCAAACATTGTTTTAACATGAAATATTCCGAATTGCGCCAACACTAAACGAAGGCTCGTGTTTCTCACATTGTTTTTGTATAAAACTTTTTGTACAAAACGGTAAAAAAATAAATGAACGAAAGTTTAACCATATAGAAATATCAATTTCTAAAATATATTAAGTAGGTTTGTTAAAAATTGCAGCACGAAACTTTAAAATGCAGAACGTTTTAAAATGTTCATTGAAACTACCTTAGACTACATTAGGTTACCTCAAAAATATAAGGAGAATTTCGAGGTAATGTTTTCGAAAATGTGTCCAAATTTTTGCTGTATAACTATTGCTTTTTAATCCCGGGCACTCAAATATTTTCGCTGACTACGAAAACAATTTGCCGACAAATCCGTTATTTTGCCGACAATTTGTTTTTATGGGGTGTTACCCCCCTCCCCCTAGCGACGGCCCTGAAGGTAGTCCACGGTAGGCTAGTGCCTAAGGTATATGCCATGTGTAAAAGCATGGATAATAAAATAAATGGATAGGAAACTAGCTGATGTGACCTAATGTTTTCAATGGCTGATGTTCAAACCTAGTTGCAAACCAAAGTCTCAAAAACGGCATGTGAAACCAGTTTATGCTTCAATATCACCCTTTTAAAGTGGAAAATATGGCAAAACAACAAAAATGCCGAGAACTTTGGTAATATTCGCAATGCGCGTGACGTCACGTTTTTCAACAAGGATGAGGTCAATGACGTCAGGAAGTTTCCCTCCAGTTATTTTACAATCCATGGTAAAAGTATGGTATGCGTAAGTCCTAGCTTTTGTCTGGCTGGTTCGCCATTAATTTTCCATTTTCGCCAATTTTAGTTTTTGGGAAATGGCTAAAACGTAAAGCCATATAACCCCCTGCCTCGTCCCCAGGTACTAATAAAAAATTTCGTGCGAGTCACTATATGAAAGGTTTACATGAAGTAGTGCATCGCGACGAACAAAACGAACGCTCATACACGGCTAAAAACGCACAGGTTGTTCCAAGTTGATATCGACAGGCGTGAACAATGTTGTGCGGCCAACTATGAACAAGTTGTCAACCATGTTGTTCCAAGTTGTTACAGTCGAACAATGCTGTAACAACATGTTGACAATACTGTTCACAGTTGGCCGCACAACATTGTTCACGCCTGTCGATATCAACTTGGAACAAGAAGTTGTTGATTTTCTCAATTTTTACGCGTGTATCCCATTCCCCTTTGCGCACCTATAATGTGACGCACCACTTCATGTAAACCTTTTATATAGTGACTCGTATGTGAAATCATTTTCTGGGGACGAGGCAGTTTAACATACCCCTTAGAGGTAGGTAATCTTTGAGATAAGCCCCGACCACGCCCTAACCACACCCATTTTCGTCGGGGAATTAACTCAAAGAAAGAAACGCAACTTGGAAAGTTGGCATTATCCTTATGGCATTAATTGGTTATATCCCAAGTTGATTTAGTCAAAGGTTTGGCTAGTAGATATACGCACGTGATGGTTCCAGCATTTCGGTTAGACCGCATGTGGATTTATTGGAATATCACGTTTCATAGGCAATGCCACGCTGTTTTACGTTTAGTGCGTCACTCCTTCACATTGCCGCTGCTGACGTTAGAAGGCAATTCTTCTATTTTTGTCAGGCCGACAAGCCCAACGACTAACCCGCCAACAAATGGTGAGTAACGGGGAAAACGTCCCCGGGTAATGTACTGAGCCTGAGTTAATGGGCCTGTTGGCCTGACAAGAATATACGCGTCACGCCTAGATTAATTAAAAACGTAAAACTACGCATGTATTCGTAACATGCGACAGCGCGTGCCTACAGTGTAAAGTACAAAATACACATCGGAATAATTTAAACACAGTAATGTTGGATGCACTTACTTGTAAATCCTTTCAATTTCTTTTCTTCAAGGGCCTCCCAGATTGACGCACTAACATGGGCGTATGGGCCTAATCTTGTTGGCGGGGCAATTGGCATTAGTTTGCCCGGCCGTCGCTAATTAATATTTCTCCCCAAAATTTTTGGCGGCGTGGGAGAGGTCACCAAAAAAATTTTCTCTGAAATTTTCGCTAATATCCCGTACTTTTCGCTAACATACAAAAAATTTTCCGGACATACAAAAAAATGTTCTCTTATATCCCGTAATTTTCGCACACATACAACGGTTTTTCCGAACATAACATAATTTTTCTGAAACTTTATATTTTTCCGAATACTGACACATGGATTTTTGCCCGGCCCCATTGAACTATAAGTAAACTGGAAGGCTAACTCCTATGATGAAAGTCTATGATTCGTTGAAGCCGACGCGCGGAAAAATCAGCTTTCAAAAGGACCAGCTTCCTTCAGAGTGAGGAACCTTGTCCTCAGAGTGAGGAACCTTGCCCTCGTAGTGAGGAACACGTACACCAGAGTGAAGAGACGTGCACCAGACTGAAGAGAGGTACACCAGAGTAAGGAGACGTACACCAGATCGAGTGAGGAGAGATACACCAGAGTGAGAAGACGTACACCAGAGTGAGGAGACGTACACCAGAGCGAGG
>CACRXK020003777.1:0-34612 GCA_902702795.2 Paramuricea clavata | reverse complement strand
GGATAACCGGATAACCGGATAACCGGATAACCAAATAGTATATAGAGATTTTTTCATGGGAAATACTTACGTGTGGTATTTACGCACGCGTTATAATCTGTTTTCGCAAATTAAACGGACGAGCGAGTGCAAAATTTGTTCTTCATAAACGATACAGAGTTTATTTATATTACACAGCGAAAAATATAAAGGTTTATATGTTTCATAAAGCGAGACAATCAGATAAACAAAGTCGTGTCGTACAAAAATACATCGGAAAATACAAATTTTTCAGTATTAATGAACAGGAAAGGAAATATCAATTTATTATTATTATTTACAAATATTTTAAAACGGTAGCTCTTCAGAACACCTATGATCCGTTTTTCAAGAGGCCGTTTAAACTAATATTTACAAAGTTTAATAAAATATAATATAATATAAATTATCACACAGTTAAAGTCTAAGAGAATATATACAAAATATTGTGTCCCATCGTCATTTCTTTTGCCTTAATCTCATTTGGCAAATTATTCCAGCATTTTGCCCCTGAGTAGCTAATACTTTTTTTGAGGAAATTAGTCTTAGGTTTATCCAGTTGAAAATTAATTCCGTTATTTCTAAGGTCACATTTTTCATTATTAGAGAATCTAAACAAATTAGCCATATTTGCCGGTACCTCCTGATTTTTAACATTAAACATGAATGTGAATCTCCCGCTCTCCCTTCTTTCCTCAAGTGTTTGCCAATTAAGCTCTTTTAGCAATTCACTTGTTCGTATTTCATATGATTTGCCAGTAATTATTCTTGCCGCTCTATTTTGCATTTTTTTGCATCTTGTCGTTCAAGTAATTGCTGCAATTTTCCCAAACTAGACTGCAATAATCAATAAAAAGGAAATATCAATAAAATAATGCACACTAAAAATTTTTAATTTGTTAAAAATTCGGAAAAAAAAATACCGGGGTGTGTGAAAATATTGCTGCAATCATTATTGCGTAAAACGTGCCTTTCTGACCGATAGCTACTAATAACGAACAGAAATCCTCGGCAGAAATCAGTCTCAAAGTAATAAATATTTGCCCGAAAAATAGAAATCAAACCTAGAATTGTTATTGTTGAGAATATTAAATGCCCATCTCTGTTTATTGTTGAAAACATGACAATCAAAATATTAAAGTAACAACAGTTGATTGGCTTCCTTGTTTTACCGACTTAGCTACTCTTGAAGTGCAAAGGATAATTTTCAATTCCCGTTAGAAGTTGGTATTTTTAATAGCATCACTTTAATACAGACAGTTCTTTAATATTGATCCTTTCTCACACGAAATATTTTATAAAAAACCTGGTAAAAAATCTTTTATAGCGCGTGATAATATAAACCTTTCACTCAATTAAAATGACAAAAATACAAACAAGTTAGAGTTATAGACCATGCATGTTTATAAAGTTGGTATATATAAATGATGTTTCAACGCATGCATGTGTGTCTATTCGTTCATGTTTAAACTGTAAATTAAACTGACACTCAGTGAGGGAATTTTAGTACGAGTAAAAATCCTACGACTCTATCCGCGTTTTCCCTTGAGTTTTCGCTTGCTCTGAGATTCAATATTGTTGGCCGTCTATAATATGGCATAGCATACCGAGCATACTAGCCTACATATAAGAAGGTCGCACACGACGACGCGGTACTGGCTATATGTCCTGACTCCTATATATATCATTATGGAGGTACTGACACAGTATAGGCTATAGCACGAAAGATTGCATACACTACAAATTATTCTCTTTTAGGATGCGCCAGTTTTATATTTATAAACAACAAGTTGATCTTCTGCTGACATGTTTGTACTGAATCAAAAGGTTTTTTATAAAATATTTCGTGTGATAAAGGATCAATATTAAAGAACTGTCTGTATTAAAGTGATGCAATTAAAAATACCAACTTCTAACGGGAATTGAAAATTATCCTTTGCACTTCAAGAGTAGCTAAGTCGGTAAAAACAAGGAAGCCAATCAACTGTTGTTACTTTAATATTTTGATTGTCATGTTTTCAACAATAAACAAAGATGGGCATTTAATATTCTCAACAAATAACAATTCTAGGTTTGATTTCTATTTTTCGGGCAAATATTTATTACTTTGAGACTGATTTCTGCCGAGGATTTCTGTTCGTTATTAGTAGCTATAGGTCAGAAAGGCACGTTTTACGCAATAATGATTGCAGCAATATTTTCACACACACCGGTATTTTTTTTTCCGAATTTTTAACAAATTAAGAATTTTTAGTGTGCATTATTTTATTGATATTTCCTTTTTATTGATTATTGCAGTCTGGTTTGGGAAAATTGCAGCAATTACTTGAACGACAAGATGCAAAAAAATGCAAAATAGAGCGGCAAGAATAATTACTGGCAAATCATATGAAATACGAACACGTGAATTGCTAAAAGAGCTTAATTGGCAAACACTTGAGGAAAGAAGGGAGAGCGGGAGATTCACATTCATGTTTAATGTTAAAAATCAGGAGGCACCGGCAAATATGGCTAATTTGTTTAGATTCTCTAATAATGAAAAATATGACCTTAGAAATAACGGAATTAATTTTCAAGTGGATAAACCTAAGACTAATTTCCTCAAAAAAAGTATTAGCTACTCAGGGGCAAAATGCTGGAATAATTTGCCAAATGAGATTAAGGCAAAAGAAATGACGATGGGACACAATATTTTGTATATATTCTCTTAGACTTTAACTGTGTGATAATTTATATTATATCATATTTTAGATGTAATTTTTATTAAACTTTGTAAATATTAGTTTAAACGGCCTCTTGAAAAACGGATCATAGACATAGGTGTTCTGAAGAGCTACCGTTTTAAATATTTGTAAATAATAATAATAAATTGATATTTCCTTTCCTGTTCATTAATACTGAAAAATTTGTATTTTCCGATGTATTTTTGTGCGACACGACTTTGTTTATCTGATTGTCTCGCTTTATGAAACATATAAACATTTATATTTTTCGCTGTGTAATATAAATAAACTCTGTATCGTCTATGAAGAACAAATTTTGCACTCGCTCGTTCGTTTAATTTGCGAAAACAGATTATAACGCGTGCGTAAATACCACACGTAAGTATTTCCCATGAAAAAATCTCTATATACTATTCGGTTATCCGGTTATCCGATTATCCGGTTATCCGATTATCCGGTTATCCGATTATCCGGTTATCCGATTATCCGGTTATCCGGTTATCCGCTACCCGGGTTTTCTACCATGCCGTCATTTTCTGTCAACGATACACAATTCTTACATTCTTACATGTTGCTTTATGGTTTAACATTCCTTCATAATAAATTATTCTAAAAAATAGTGAAAATTCCTGTCACTTGATAAAAAAGCCAAAATAGAGCCAAAAGGCCAAACATATTTTCAAGGCCAAACAAGAAATAAAAAAGCCAAAATCGAGTTATTTGGCCGCAAAAAGGCCAAGTTGCCAACCGGCGCAACCCTGCTGGCAAAGTGCAAATAGGTGAAAACCCATCATCCCTTGCGCGCTCAGAGTTTAAGCATAGGTTGTTCAGATGGTTATTCAATCTCGTTTCCAGAGTATGCCTGTTCACGGATAACCCGCGAACAGGCATACGAGATTGTGGGTTATAAGTTATAACGGTTATTTTGAGTCAATAGGGTGGTCTAGGTAGCCTGTGCTACAGCCATACAAATTATTGTTGTTTATTCAAGTGTTACAGTATTCACAGTCATAATTCCTCTTCATCTTCTGATGTGTCCACTGGTACGTGCTTGGTGATGTTCCTCTTGTGTTTGTTTAGCTCAGAGTCATGAAATGCAGCATTAATTGTCTAATGTTGCTAATGTATCTGATGATATATCTGTGAAACCTTCATGAAGATGATCATTGATGCTTGCAAATGGTTTCAATTCCAAGAGACCAGATAAAATAATATTTCATTTCATCTTTCTCTGACAATTTGTGCTTGTGAGAGGATGCTTCTTCTTAATTCCCACAGCTATGTCGAAGTTGTTTATAATTTCTGCAATCCCTCCAGCCGCTCTACTTAACCATTTGATTGACTTGGGTGTTTTTTTTTGGCCCCCATTCTTTTAATATAATGTTAATTAGGAAGATTAGAAAGTCCGTCTTTACCTCTGGAACAACGAAAAATCACGTGTATAGATATCTACTGTTAGAGAAGAACGTGAAAACTTTTTTTCTAATATTAGGGACCGGTCATAAAGTATTTACTAGGGGGTATTAAATGTTTCGTGGCCAGATTTAAGTCTGGAAAGAAAACGCAGCAAAAAAGGTACAAAAAGTATGAAGACTGCCATGTTTAACGATGGTCTTTTTAAAGAAGTTGAACGTTTCAGAACTACAGTATATAAGTATACTTACCACATTACGGAATGCATTATTTGAAACTGAGAAAGGCAGGGTCATTCAGGGACATATTGCGAGCTATTTGTCTCTGAAGACGACATATTGGTGGAAGAAAACAGTGATGGCAGTTATAGAGACAGTAGCTCATCCGCTGATGAAAAGTAGCAAAGACATTGTTTTTAATGACACCATCGCCAGTATGTCAGAATCAGAAACGACTGTTGACCGAGGAAAATGTTGAGGATATAAGTTCTTTGTTGAGGATAGGTTGATCACTACAAGAAGTGGGAGACTTACACCAACCGGTGAGTTTCGAAGTATCGATAAACGAAAGACAATGTCAATGTTATTGATAATCGCTTTATTAGCATCAGGTATTGCTAAAGCTTAACTATAACGTAACAATGTAACATATAAAAAATATTTAAGAAGTAGACTATAAGAAGATACTATTTACAGGATGGAAAGTTTAACTAATGACTACCAGCATTCCCGGCTTCAAGTTGTTTAAGTCTTTCCTCAAAACACGAAAAAATAATTTCGATAATTTCAGGATGGTGTCACTAGCAGTTGCATGACTTCATTATGTCAACTGATAAAGTTGGTTCGTTTACGTTTGTCTCAGTAGTAGTAGTTAACATGCACAACTCAACGAAAACGAACGTATAGCCTTATTAAAGTCTAGTTTCCAATTGGTCGTTAGTTGTCGCTGGCACGGCAAGTGGTTGATGTAATAGAGTGTCAACAAAACTTTATAAAACTTTGCAATCATTAAGACTGATTTGCATATAAGATACAAAAAGACTATTGATATTAAACTATTTCACATCTACCGCTTGTCGTGCCAGCGACAACTAACGACCAAATGGAAACTAGGTTTAAACGAACGATCTATTCGTCGAAATGCATAGAAACTGGCGTGCTCATTGGTAGAGACAGCACATCATGAACTATCGTCTGATATTGAACGAATATTATAATCACATACCGTTCCAAGTAACAAACGAGCTAATTCTCATTGATTGAGACAGCTGACAGCACATCATGAATTTGCGACTGGTGTTACACAGCGGACAGACTTATACTCGCAAGGACAATACAATTATAAGTTGTTCGAAATCCATTGTCAAATATTCAATATTTCAGAAAGGACTCGACACTTGCCCAAGTTAAACTACAAAACAAATGTTCACATGTAACTCGTTGAAAAGGTCCGGACCATTATTCATTAAACTCACAACTCACAAAGTTAGGAAACAAAACTCCCTCAATACGTGGAGTTGGGATGTTCGCTTGGGCTCCAGTTTAATATTGCAAGGAATAATAATTTATAGTAATGCTGAAGTAACAGATTAGCGGTTAGCAATTAATGAATGGCTTCTTCCTCTAACAATTATTCAATATTCCCACTCAGTACACACAAATAAACGGAGAATAAAAGATTATTAATAAGTGCAACTGATAAAAATTGCGGAGCGGTTGCAGTCTCATGTAGCTCGTCCATCGTGACTACGGAGTACGGTTGAAAGGCATGAAGGAATTATTAAAGTATACTTGCATTTAATATTTCCATTAAGACAAGGATGAACAGTGCAATTTGCATCGATATTCACTATTCATGCAGAGAATGTCAAAAAGTATGTGTATGCCTAAAACCAAATAACACATCCCTGCAAAGACTATATAAAACTTCGGTATAGTTTTTATTCAATTTATAGCCATTTGCTAAACAATAACTATTTTTGATATATGCATGTTTAATTGTAATCTTGACATGTAAAATATGCTATCCTTATTAACATAACAGAATATTCGTTCCTTTTCGTTGAGTTGTGCATGTTAACTATTGAGATCGTTTTTTAGACTGTTTATAAAGTTTACTCGAATGTCACCGTAAGCCTCGCAAGTGAGAAGGAGGTGAGATTCATTTTCGAGTTCTCCCGAGTGACAAAGGTTACACACTCGTTCTTCTCGGGCTATATTATGGTATCTACCAGTTTCAATCTGAATGCTATGGTTACTTAATCTGAAACGTGTTAAGGTTTTTCTTTTGTTTGAGTCTTTTATTATAGATAAGTACTTTTCTATAGTTCGTAGTCTATCTTGATGGTCGAATAAAAGATTAGTTTCGAGGGATTTTCAAGTTTGTGTTTCCAAAATGTGAGGTAATTTTCTTTAATTAAGACGTTTGGTAATAGGTTGAATAAGTTCAGTTGTGATTGATTCCAAGTCAGTGATTTCTGCGTTGAGGTTAAATGCTTTCAAAATATCCATTGCTTTTCCATAATAAGAAGTGTTCTGTTTAGTAAACAAATTTTTTGAGATTAGGAAAGCTTGCTTGGCAATGGCTGTTTCCGATAAAGAGTTCAAATGAGTGATGTACTTGAAAAGTCTTTTGAAGATATTAATAATTAGAGGGAATTTTTCGGGTTCACCTCTCGAGGCGATATTGCTAGCTTTTTTACCCACACCTAGATATAATTTGCAGAATCTAAGGTGGACTTTTTCAATAGGTAACTTGTCCCAATTGTTAAAATCATTTTTTACATATGCACCCCATACTTCAGAGTTGTAAAGAAGGATGGGGCTTATAATTCGATCGAAAATTTTAATAGCAGATTTTGGGTTAAGTTGGTGTATATTGAGTCGTCTTCTCATACTGTATAATGCGTGGAGGGCTTTTTCACTCAACTGTTTAAGAGCTGGGGTGAAATTACCATTGTTGTTCATCTTAATGCCTAAATAACAGTATTCTTTTCCAACAGTTATATCTTTCTTTCCGAGATTAAAAATTGGTTTCGCTTTTTTAGAATTTGTTTTCTCAAATATCATAACTTGTGTTTTCTTTAAATTCACCTCCATAAGCCATTTATTGCTCCAGCTATGGAGGTCATCCAGACATTTCTGGAGACCGAACTTTGATCTAGATAGTATGATTAGATCATCAGCATATAAAAGACAGCTCAGTTTTGTTCCATTTGGAAGTATAAACGGATCAGAGCTTGTGTTGTCAAACAAAGTAGCTAACTCGTTTATATAAATGTTGAAAAGAGGAGGACTCAGTATACATCCCTGTCGTACACCTTTGGAGTAGTTGAAAAAATCAGTTCTTGTTTTGCTTTGTTTAACAGCGCATTTTGAATTTGAGTAAAGACTTTTAATAAGATTATAAAATTAACCATCAATTTTGTTTTCTAGTAATTTAAAAAATAAACTTTCGTGCCAAACCGAGTCAAAAGCTAATGTTAAAATAGAAATAAAAGGAGAAGGGGGGGGGGGTATGAAAATTTTCACTTACTGTCAAGGGGGTTACGAAAATATTTTCCTCGGTTTTTAGGAGGGTATGAAAATATGAAAAATTTCATTTATCCTCCACCCCCTCTAGTAATTACTTTATGACCGGTTCCTAATGATGTTAAATTTTTATTTAGTATATTTTTAAATTAATGATTGTAACTTTTTTATGAGATTTTTATGTATTGCGCTAGAAATCATGGCCAGAAATCACGGACATGATTATTCTACTTCCTTACTAATTTACATATCATTAATACATAACCCGTTGAAGTATGGCTTCGGTAGTAAAGAATAAATTATTAAAATCAAGTCAACATTACGCTAAATACTTCGACAGACATTATAGCCAGCGACTGAGGCAAGTTGCAAACGACCTACCATGTTCTCTGATTTTGGGATTTACAGCATCGCGTAATAACGGCTTATTGACCGAGCGTGAGGTCTGTACTGTGAAATATCAGACCGAGGTTTTTTTAGTATGGACCGAGCGAGGTCCATGCAAAAAAAACAGAGGTCTGATATTTCACAGTACAGACCAAACAAGCGAGGTCAATAATCGGTTTATTATATGGCTGAACTGAGTCTGTGAGCATATGCTTTTCGCGCGAATTAAATCGGCTATCGTCAGTTTCACTGGGTAACAATATACGGTAGGCATGCATGCTCAATCAAAAACAATTTGGTTGTTTGACATTTTTATCTGTAAATTTTAATGACACACAATTGGAAAATTAAAAAGCAAAATTTTTTTCTGTTTGCAAAGAAAAAATTTACCGCCTGATAAACGACATCCGGGGCACCGGTCCAGATACGGAAAATACGGACCACGGTCCGGATATGGGTTTTTACGGACCACTTGTCAACCAATCAGAATAGAGAATTTTGAAAAGCCATATGATGATATAATTTACTGTTTACTGCAGAAGCCATATTTCAACGTGATATGCAAATTGCGAAGGAAGTAGAATAAATCATGTCCGTGATTTCTGGCCATGAAATTAGTATTATTATTAATCCCCCCCCCCTACATTACTACAATATAGAATACATATCTTGAGCGCGCAATGAATTATGGGTAACTCCCTATTTAAAGTCTTAAACTCAGTAAATTTTTTTTGCAACAATGCTAGGGCATATACTGAACACTTTCGATGTAGGACTATTTGGTTCACTATAAGCTAATACCCAATCTAAGGCTCCAAATAAGCAATGCCCATCATAACTTGCGTGCTCAATGTTAAGGTTTAAGACTTTTTGACTAATTTAATATGTGTCACGCTTCCCTTTAGTGATTTGTCTGGTTTTTAAATTGTATTGCACAATTTTTAAGTAGAATCTGCCTGATTTTTAAGTAGAATTGCTGAATTTTAAGGAGCAAGTCATTGCCCCCCCCCCCAATTCCCCTCCCCCCATATGCCTATGGATATGGGGGATTGGGAAACCAGGCCTGTATTAACTTGAGGAACTCAGTTTCCCCATTTCCCCATTTCCCAGATCAAAAGTTTCTGAAACAATGAAAAGAAAGTTCTGGTCACTAAATTTAGGCCATGAGCTACCATGCTCATTTCATGTTCTGCTCAATGTTAATGAGAAATGTTTTCAACTGACCTGGTAATTAAGACAAAAAGCTGGGTTTGTCTTAACAAATGGCAATGTTATACAAGATCATTTATTTTTCCACAAGTCAATATAACAAATAATTACATCAGATCAGGGTTTGAGATTAGAGTATTTCCTGGAATCCATTGTGGATACCAGGATTTCTTAACCTGGTATTGGGTAGGCAAGACCCTCTTAGGTATCCAACATCTGGTGTCCAAAATTCGAAACTGGTATCACCAGGATATCAGGATACAGCCTTTAATCTTGTATGAACCCTGCATTGAGTATATTTTTTAAATAAATTTTTACTAACAGTAATTTAGAAATTTAATAAAGTAATTCATGAATGTGAAAGAAAATTAGAAACTCAGTAAAATTTCAATTCCTGAGTGTTCATTGGCTGTTATTTATAATTCCCATTGCACGAAATATTAACACAGTTCAACAAACCACTCACTATTGAATTCATATGCTGAAGGATTCCTGTCATTATTCATGTACGTCTGGTGACCTCACACATGACACCATCTCGAGGAGTCATTGTAAGTCTTGCTTTCATCCTATTAGTCTGACCAGGCAATAATCTGAACTGAAACTTCTGCAGTAATTTCGCAAGGATAACTTTTGATTCAAACTTGGCAAAGGTCTGTCCAATGCAATTACGAGGGCCAATAGAAAAGGGGAAATGGGTCATGCTAAAATTTGGAATGTTTTTGGTTTCAGAGAATCTTTCTGGGTCGAAAACTTCTGGATTCTCCCAAATTTCAGGATTCATTGCAAAAAATATCTGCTGACTGTTAATTCCATTTCCTTTTGGAATATGATATCCTCCAACTGTAATATCTTTTGCTAGCACTCTAGAAGGTGCTGGTGCTACGGGATATTTTCTCAAAGCTTCCTCCAAAACTTGACCAAGATACTTCAGTTTTGCCAAATCATCAAATTGCACATAATCACGCCCGCCAAGCACTTTGTTAACCTCGTTTAAAAGTTTTGCTTCAACATGGGGATTTGTAATGACTTCATACAAGGTAAATGACAATGAATTTGCAGTTGTCTCTTGTCCAGCAATAAATATGGTCAAGAACTCATCAATTATGTCATCCAATGACAAACTGGCATCTTTAATCAAGAGACTCAATAAGTCATCGGGGACGGCTTTGTCGTCAGCAATGTCCTTCATCCGAGTGGTGGTACAATCAGAAGCAAATTTCCTGAGAAATCGCGCTGCATCAATTTGCTCTCTTTTGATAACATTCTGAAACAGCTTGAACTGGAATATTCCCAGAAGGGCGGGGTGGAGTGGAATATCAATGTTGTCCTGCACCCCGCAAAGATAGTGCCGTATTGCTCCTGGAAATGGGGAATTGGGATCCTCAATAGCGTGGGTATTGATATTAAAAGACACTTGACTCATAGCTTCCAAAGTGACTTTTGCAAATTCCTGGACCATACTGGTCGGCTTACCAGTATCAACAACTCTATCCATGCGAGTCATAAAGATGTCACAAACATTATTAAAATTACCCATGAAATCTTTTAGACACTTACGGTGAAAAGCCGGGTTCATAATTTGCCGTCGTTTGCGCCACGATACTTCATTTGTATTCATTACCAGTCCAGAACCAGCTCCCCTCTCACCATAAACAAAACCAAACTTAGGATAAAAAAATGAACTTTTAAACAGGCTGGCATGATTATTTATGTAAACATGTCGCAAATAGGTAGCGTCGCCCAGAAATACAATTGGCTGTTGAAGAATAAATAATACAAATATTGGCCCGTATTCAACACGTTTTTCCAGCAGATATTCGGCAGTCGTTCCGCCAGTTTCAGCTTTGTATTTCCAAATCTCTGGTAGATGACCCAATATGAAACTCGAACGAGGTGGTCCTGGTAAATGATCGTTGATTTTGTGGACATAATACAAATATGCCACAAAAAAAAGAACACAGCCAAAACATCCAAGCAAAACTGTGGCGAGGATGTACGAAATTAAACACAAAACTGTGAAAGCCATTGTACGTATAAATATTTCAGTTTATAAATCTATGCCTCGGGGCACGGGCATATGTCACGGGCGTTCTTTGAGAGTGACGTCAATACAATTGGAAAGCGGTTTTCCACAATAACCTCGTAACATCTTCGTAAAATCTTCGTAACATGTTCGTAATGTAAACAAACGGTTTGTTTACATTTTGAACTGCTGTATTTTTTAAAATATGATGTACTGTCTGAATATCTAACACCATTTTGGTTCGTTATGCTTCTACATGAATATGAAATAGAGTTTGTGCTCAGAAAAATTCGAAACATTCAAAATTTGGGCAATGTTTACCTCAGAGGGCCCTCTATTGTTATGCGCAGAACCGATGCGCAGAACGGACTTGACTTCCCCTTTAATTAACCCTTAAAACGCGACGCGATTTTTCGATTTTCACTGACCGATAACTTTGATCCTAGTTTGAATTTTCCGAATTTTTAGAAGCGCTACAACATTTTGAGTTATTTGGCCTACATGTCTTCCAAAATTTGCTCTCATTAATTAACTTTCAAAAACTAAAAAAATTGCGTCGTGTTGTCGGATCGCGTCCAGTGTGTCTGGACATTACGGTGGCCCATACGGGCCAACCCTTCTCCGTAGAAACTTGCACCTTCTCCGTACAAATGTGTTGTTATTCCATGGAAATCAAACTTCTCCGTGGAATATTGCAGTTGTTCTGTCACGGAAAGCCTTTTCTCCGTAGAAATATGCAGTTTCTCCGTGGAAACACGCATCTTCTCCGTGGAAACACGCAGCTTTTCTGTGGAAACACCGCAGCTTCTCCGCGGAAACGCGTAGCATTTCTGTGAAACACGATGCGGTGGCCCGAACGGGGCACCTCTTCTCCGCCGAACGCACCTTCTCCGCAGAAACATGCAGCTTCTCCGTAGAAACACGTGCCTTCTCCGTGGATGAGCACTTTCCTTGTGAATTAAAAAAGGCACGCCCCCTGAATATTTATTGGTTTTATACGACGGGGGGAGGAAGAGAAAATAAAGTCACAAGTCAACATCGTGGTCAAAACATTACAAGCCAATTTTATAAATATGAATGCTTTAATATGGGCACAGATATCCAGCATATAAATTGTGAGAATTGCCAGGCAGAGATTTTGATCGTTTATAGCTTTTGTACAATTGTGGAAATAGATACATACTATAAAGTTTTACTTTTTTATATTTATGTTATCATTTTTATTTGTGGATTTATATTTTTATAAATTGAATATTTAAATATACACCGTATTAATCTGTCAGTCAGTCTCGTATGCGGATCTGCTAGTGTAGGTATGGATATACAAATATCTACACTAGCAGATCCGCATATTAAATACGGTGTATATTTAAATATTCAATTTATAAAAATATAAATCCACAAATAAAAATGATAACATAAATATAAAAAAGTTATATTTATGTTATCATTTTTATTTGTGGATTTATATTTTTATAAATTGTATATTTAAATATACACCGTATTAATCTGTCAGTCAGTCTCGTATGCGGATCTGCTAGTGTAGATATTTGTATATCCATACCTACACTAGCAGATCCGCATACGAGACTGACCGACAGATTAATACGTTGTATATTTAAATATTCAATTTATAAAAATATAAATCCACAAATAAAAATGATAACATAAATATAAAAAAGTAAAACTTTATAGTATGTATCTATTTCCACAATTGTTACAAAAGCTATAAACGATCAAAATCTCTGTCTGGCAATTCTCACAATTTATATGCTGGATATCTGTGCCCATATTAAAGCATTCATATTTATAAAACTGGCTTGTAATGTTTTGACCACGATGTTGACTTGTGACTTTATTTTCTCTTCCTCCCCCCGTCGTATAAAACCAATAAATATTCAGGGGGGCGTGCCTTTTTTAATTCACAAGGAAAGTGCTCATCCACAGAGAAGGCACGTGTTTCTACGGAGAAGCTGCATGTTTCTGCGGAGAAGAGGTGCCCCGTTCGGGCCACCGCATCGTGTTTCACAGAAATGCTACGCGTTTCCGCGGAGAAGCTGAGGTGTTTCCACAGAAAAGCTGCGTGTTTCCACGGAGAAGATGCGTGTTTCCACGGAGAAACTGCATATTTCTACGAGAAAAGGCTTTCCGTGACAGAACAACTGCAATATTCCACGGAGAAGTTTGATTTCCATGGAATAACAACACATTTGTACGGAGAAGGTGCAAGTTTCTACGGAGAAGGGTGGCCCGTATGGGCCACCGTAGGACATTAACCCTAACCTAACCCCCTAACCTAAGCTAACCCAAAAGGGTGAAAACTTGTAAAAACCACGAAGAAAAAAGTTTTAACATTAATAAAGTAGTGGCGCGAGCAGGATTCGATCCCCAACTATCACATAGAATGCGGGCGCCTAAACCACACTACGGAGGACTTGCTTGAAAGTTAATTAAATTTACGCGCTTTTTAGCCTTTTATTTTTAACGAGTTTAATGATTACGGAAATATGGGCTATAACCACTTCCAAATAGCAATGGTCACCAATGGTAAAAATACATCCCTGTGAGTCTGTGACCATTTGCCTGGCAGCCGATAGACCAATTGCGAAACTTAGTGACCGCGCCTTCAACTGCACGAAAACACAGAGTAGATAAGACATACAGAGACGTAACTGACCGCAATCTCGTTCCCAGAGTATGCCTGTTCGCGGGTTAGGTTGTGGCATGACTCTGGGGAAATCGAATTTTTTTTATCCAAAATGAGATAAATGGCGCATGCGCTTTATTGCTTTTGTTTATTCCGCTTACTAAATTCGCGCGGGCACACGCTCACAATCGATATTGTTTTAAACAAAGATTCTCGTCAGAATATAGTATACAAAATCGTTTTTTATACGTTTAAAGGTGCTTTAAATCGTACTACTATTAAATTATATTCAATGGCAAATACTGAAAGAGCTATGGAAGTTGTTCTAGCGAAAAGAGGGCTTGAATATTCGTTAAAAGACGAGACATTCAAATGTATCTCGGCCATAATGTAAAATGGTGAAAATGTTTTGGTTGTTTTGCCAACAGGTTATGGGCTTATTATGGCAAATATTAAAATATTTCAGCTGCTACCTGACGTGTACGACGTGTTACTTGGCGTAACTAATTCTATCGTGATAGACTGATAGTAATATCTCCACATGAATGACCAAGACATTTCTGCATGCATGATGTCAAAGTATGATACAAGGCCATTCTGTGCTACTATATTATGGTGATGGCAGCGATATCAAATTACCATTGGATCGACATGAGAACCTGACGTATAAGCTGTTCTATATGCACCCAGAAATGTGTCTGTGACAAGAAAATACAAGCTTTTTTGAACTGTATACTGTAAACCTCTGAATATAATGCTCACCTCATTCCAAATATAAGCCCCCCCCCAAATATAAGCCCCCCTGAATATAAGTCCCGGAATATAAGCCCCCTGAATATAAGCCCAGTATCCCACTATGTTATTTATCATTGACATTGTCTTTTAATATAGCAGAGAACGATATTTGAAACACTGTCATTGTCTTTATAGCTTACTATGTTAATCAAAGTGTGTTATTAATACATGTTTATTTTCCTGTTTATGACTGACTTGTTTATTACTAACACAATTGATCGTCCATGTATAAGGCCCCCATGCATATAAGCCCCCTCCCCTAAGCCCATCAAAAATCACTTACAAAAGAATATAAGCCCAGGGCTTATAGTCAGAGGTTTACGGTATTATATATCCCATATTTTAACAATAAACACATTACTTTTTTTATTATACTACATTAACATATATACATGGATCACATATAAAGTCTTTAAATGACAGTACATTGTGTTTGTAATTATAATTATCATAATTACTTGTGTCGAAAGTAAGAAATGAAGTGAACAAATCCATATATATTTGTTGAAAATTTGTTGGCTGTGGGTATCTTCCATTTGTTTTTCATGCTTCACACTGTGTATCTTTGAACATTTAATCAGCAACTAATTATAGGCAAGGATATATTCACTAGCTCATTTCTCCATATTACCAGGTACATAACATGCAAATTATATATCAACCTTGCAATCCATGCTTTAACCCCTGCAGTTGCCCCCTCTCCTGCAGATGTTTGGGAAGGGAGAGGAAGGAATGCAGGCACTGTAATTTCTATATTTAGCCCCCTTCTCTTCAAGCCCCTCTCCAATAACCTCCCCCCTCATTTGGATACAAAAATAAATACCCCCCCCCCCTCATTTGGATACAAAAATAAATAAGCCCCCCTCCTCTTTTAACCATGCAGTCCCCATTCAATTATAATTCTTAAAAGTATTATTCTGTAGTATTTTAATAAAAACAGTACAACTGTAACTCTGAATATGGACATTTTTTAATTAATGGTAACCAGACTTATTGCATATATTTAGAACAAGTGCCCCCTCAATGATGCTTAGGAAACAATAATACCCAGGAGGCTTGATACAGAAATTAAAGTTGTTATTTATATATAATTGAATCAATTGTCAATATATTCACATAGTATAATAGTTTGGAAATGGAATCAATACTTGTATATTTTTAGCAAATGAGCATTGTTATTGATCAACAAAGACTCTTATTGGTATAAATAACATTGTTTCACATAGCAACAGACAAGGAAACATCTGTATTTAAATTCACTACTTATTTTTTATCCAGACACAAATTGATGAAAAAATTGTTTCAGGTTTGGCTTAGTTATAGCCTTACATTGGGCTATTCCATTTAATACCCCCCCCCCTGTCGAGGATCCCTGGAATTCTTCAGGGGTAAAGGGTTTTGAGCTTGGAATTCTTCAGGGGTAAAGTGTTTCGAGTTTGGAATTCATCTGGGGTAAAGGGTTTTGAGCTTGGAATTCTTCAGGGGTAAAGGGTTTTGAGCTTGGAATTCTTCAGGGGTAAAAGGTTTCGAGTTTGGAATTCTTCAAGGGTATAACCAATGAAAAACATGTATCCTCGACAGGGGGTGTACCAATATTAAATGGAATAGCCCATCATGCTGTCAAGTGGCAATCATTTACAAAGCAAGTCTATAACCAAATGATTTACAACCTGAGGAACTTCTTAAATCAATTATTCTATAATTTATACAGATGCTACAAAAACATCCTGGCATCTTAACTTTATATAGATAACTCCATTTACAAAAGCACCACAGACTATAACATGTTGAGTGTTGACCATAATGTACTGTATTGCTTAAAGCTTCAAGTTTTTAACACAAGCAAAAGCTGTCACTCCAAAGTCCTGGCAACAATATGTCAATTCAACAAAACGACAACGTGTGCGATGATTTCATTTAGCCAATTCTTTCATAGTTATAATGAATATACTCATAGTCATACTGTAGATCGATAAAAAGTCATTCATAAATACCATGCCATTTTGTAAGTATATACCCAACGTCCCAATACTTTTTCATAGGATTAATATTATATCCTTCGATTTATATTGTTTGATTTCGCATTCCAAATTTGATAAACATTGATAATTCTCTCTTCGCGTATTTTCACGCGTAATTCTCGCAAAAAACACGCATTAATTGTGTCGGCAGTATTGATGATCACGGCAGCCAATCAAATAACGATTCCGATTCGATTTCCCCAGAGTCATGCCACAACCTAACCCGCGAACAGGCATACTCTGGGAACGAGATTGACAATAGATGAGCAAATGAAATGTTATGCTATGTGCAGTGAAGACTTGAATGCGATTCAAGACCAGCTTAATAATGTGGAAGATAGTGATGAAAACTATGACCTGATTGCCCCAGGAACACAAAACATTGAGCGTCAAGATGAAGATGAAGGTGCACAAGACCTTCATCCAGAATTCGATGAAACCTATGACCTATCTGGTGATCTTGGAATTCCTTCAGCTGCATCTAATAATGAGCAGCTGATATTACATGAAGAACAGGATGATGTTTACAGAGGAATGGTACAAAAACTAAACAGAGAACAAAAAGAATTTTTCTTCCATGTTTTACATCTTATTAAAACTTCTGACAATCCATTCTACTGTTTTCTTAGTGGAGGAGCAGGAGTTGGCAAGTCACATCTTACTAAGTGTCTTTATCAAGCAGCATTAAAGTATTATAATACTAGAGCAGGTGATGATTTCCATCAAGTGAAAATATTAATGCTTGCACCTACTGGTAAAGCAGCTTACAATATATCAAAGGTAACACAATACATAGTGCACTTTCAATACCTGCATGTCAATCTTTAAAGAATTACAAACATCTTGATTCAAGCAGGTTAAACACCTTACGGTGTCAACTTGGTGGTTTAAAACTAATATTTTTGGATGAGCTCTCAATGGTTGGTAGTGCAATGTTTAATGTTCAAATAAATAATAGACTGAAAGATATTAAAGGAAGTAAAGACGATTTTGGTGGTGTAAGCATGGTTGTTATCGGTGATTTATTTCAGCTGGAACCTGTAATGGACAGGTATATATTTAAAAATCTAGACAATTCAGAATATGCAGTTCTTGCTCCTAATAAATGGCAAGATAACTTCAATATGTTTGAATTGGAAGAAATTATGCGCCAAAGGGAGAGCAAAGTGTTTGCTGAAATATTAAACAGACTTAGGGAAGGAAAACATACTAAGGATGATATTTTGAAACTAAAAGAAAGATTAATAAAAGAAAATAGCATCCAAGATCCCATGGATGTGCCTCACTTGTTCATACAAAATAAGAAGGTAAATGAATTCAATGAAAGAGTGCATAATGCAGCAACTGGTGAAAAGTTTTCAATCAAAGTAATAGACAGTGTTATAGGAGCTAACTCTGCTCAACTTCGAGATAAAATTTTGAGTCAAATACCAGATGATCCCAGGAAAACTAAACAAATTGCTTCAAACCTTCAATTGTCGGTGGGGGAAAGAACTGAGATAGCATTAAATGTACGCACTGATGATGGGATCACTAATGATGCTGGTAATGTTGTTAAAAAGATACAATTAAATCAAATAGATAGACCTTCAGGTATAATATGGGTCCAATTTGACCATTCAGATGTTGATGAGAAGACCAGACATGAAAATATACGTCTTTATGTTCACGGTATTGAGTCCACATGAACTCCAATAAAGCCAATCACAACTCAGTTTGCTGTGGGTAGAAACGAAACTGCACAAGTTGGTAGAAACCAAACTGCACAAGTTGTTCAACACTAGAAGATCAATACCACATATACATTATGTTGGTTTGAGCAGGGTAACAGCAATTGAAGGTTTATTTATCACTGACCTATGTGAAGATAAAATAGCTGTCAATCCTCATGTAGCAGCTGAAATGGAACATTTGAGAAATGAACGTGCACTAAAACTAAGTGTCACTCCTATTTATAAGACAGACCAAGTCTCATTCAAACTGTGCTATCTAAATGCACGGTCATTGCATAAACACATTGATGATATTCTGCATGATTTTAATTTTGCTAATACAGACATCAATATTTTTTCTGAAACTCGATGTATGCGCTCGGATAATGCCAGTATGTATGATATTGATGGTTACACCTTGTTCAGAAATGATGGTCACTCTCTGACTACCAGACCCTTTGGTGGCATGGCAGTGTTTAGCAGAGTTGAATTCTTACCTGGATATCCATGTTGTTATAATATATCAATGGCATTGAAAAAACCATTATGAAAGCAACGATTCTTCCACATGTTACTATAATTGGAATATATCGATCACCCAGAATTCCAGTGCAACAATTGTGTGCAGCATTAGATGAGGTTTTGAGGTTTTGTACTTCTCAATTTAACATTTTCATAGGTGATTTTAATATCAATTGGTTGGATGAAGCCAATAGAAGGCCTTTAGATAGATTTTTTATCAATGATCGTAACTATATGCAATTGGTGTCTAATGTCACTACAGACAATCGGACATTAATAGATCATATTTATACAAATCTACCAGAGTCGCAAGTTAGTTCACACATTTTAGAAACTTATTTCTCAGATCATAAAGCAGTTTGTGCCTTGCCCCCTGCTTGTTTGCCTGCTATTATATTTATTATAATAAGTCATTAAATATTTTAATTGTCCCATGTCATGTTAATTATTCAGTTCCTTTCAAGAAAATATAAGAATTTGCAACGGTGCTGCTACAGCTGACAAATGTTTTCAGTATGAATACTTTTTCTTTAAGCCATTAAGATGCAGAGCTTCCCCATTGACGACTAAAATTGTCTGCTGTTAGACAAGTAAAAAAATGTAGGGCGCATTGGGTTGCATTTTGGCTAAATGGATTAATTAACTACAGACTGATTTTTTGGTTAACCCATTAAGCTGCAGAGTTTCCCCATTGAGCGCACTGGGGGCACATTGTGACTCAATGGGTTAAAACAGCTGCTAAAATTTTAACAAATAACCTGCACTCCTAATAGAGGAGACTGAACACGTTTTTACCTTTGGATGTGAAAGTGAACATCATGGTTAAACCTTAAACTCTAAGCTTGCAAAGCATGATGGGAGCATCATTTAATGAGTTTAGAAATCATATATGGGGCCCATTTCTTTGACACATGGCAATTATATCCTTACGAGAACAATTCATTCACAAATAGCTGCAATAGTCAAACACTAAGCTTGAAACTTGTGTCCCCATTAAACTTTGCGTGCTTAAAGTTTGCAAAGGCCAACCTTTTTTGAATTAGCTGTGTATTGTATGTAGGGAAAACCAGAGCATATTTAAATTAAGGTACAACAAATCAACAAAATCCACTAGGCATCTTTTTTACTAAATACTTTCGTACCACAAGATGTGACACTCTTCAGATAAATTGACCTAATGACAATTAGGTCAATCTAATGTCATTAGGTCAATTTATCTGAAGAGTGTCGCATCTTGTGGTACGAAACTATTTAGTAATAAAGATGCCAAGTGGATTATGATTATTCGTTGTACCTTAATTTATATATATTATATACGAATGTGGTTTGGTTCACATATAGATATATCATATAGAGCATAAAGTGTGTCATAAAATTGTTTTTGATGTTATTCTGTGTGTATATCCACACCGGGCTGGCTGAAAAGTTAGCCTGACCACGGTGGGAATCGAACCCGCGGCTAACTTTTCAGCTTGCCGGTGTGGCTTTACACTTAGAGTAACATCAAAAACATTATATTCACCTCAATACATAACATTAATAATTCAAGCACGTTAGGTGAAAGAACAGCCCGAAAATAAGTAAAACACACACCAAATCATTGTGGGAGAATGGGTTCAGGGTGAAGTGAACCAATTATATACATTATACTCTCAAACTCTGGTCAACCCAAAGACTCATTAAGCCTTATGTTTTCATCCCGCAGGCGTATATATAAGACCTGCTAGGAGAGACTGAATGCTCCATAGGAGCTCTGCCCGAAGGGTAGCGACCCCCTCTGACATAGACCTGAACCAAGGGGTGATAATCCCCTTGGACAGTACCTACGATTCGACTGATTATATTTACATAAATAACCTGAGTCTATGGGCCTGAAGTTGACCATTGGGAACACTTCAACCCCGAACCAAAATTTATTTGTTTGAACATAAACCAATTTAATTTAAGTATTTACATAGCGATAATTTTCCATGAGAAAATTGTTCGATAATGGTTCGACAGTCTTTCTTGACAATTTGTTCTTGAACAGCCCTTGCATAACATTAGTTAGTACCCATACAATGCACCAGATACCAGGAACATGAACGGGTGGGTGGGTGGGTGGAAATTTTCTTTCTCTGTAACAAGACATTGCTCTTTGTTGGGATATTTGTCAAAGTGAACTCCCTTATCACATTGACCTTTGTTCTGCGTGTTCGTTGTTGACATATGATTGGTCAGTTGATCTTTCATTCGGTTTACACATGCCCAGAGAAACATTTGAACTTTGGACTATTGGATATCGCCTTTTTGTGGCTGTTGACAAGCTTATCTTGTTACTATGAGATTATAACCAGGTTTGAAGGTGACAAACGTGTTGTCTCATTAACTTGAATTTATATATTGTTATATATAAATTTGCTTTAATAATTCAAGCACGTTAGGTGAAAGAACAGCCCGAAAATAAGTAAAACACACACCAAATCATTGTGGGAGAATGGGTTCAGGGGGAAGTGAACCAATTATATACATTATACTCTCAAACTCTGGTCAACCCAAAGACTCATTAAGCCTTATGTTTTCATCCCGCAGGCGTATATATAAGACCTGCTAGGAGAGACTGAATGCTCCATAGGAGCTCTGCCCGAAGGGTAGCGACCCCCTCTGACATAGACCTGAACCAAGGGGTGATAATCCCCTTGGACAGTACCTACGATTCGACTGATTATATTTACATAAATAACCTGAGTCTATGGGCCTGAAGTTGACCATTGGGAACACTACAACCCCACAAATACACAGCATGTGTATTCCCCATAGACGAACTCCCACCACAGCTGTATTTGTATACAAGACAGCTGCTGCCAGATGATAGTTAGACATATATTTGGGTGTTACCATCACTCATACTATAGCTGGATAGTCAGGGAGGCCAGAAAAAACCTGGAATATACAGGAAACCTGGATGGGGCCAAGACAACCAGCAGCTTCCCCACAAAGCTTCTATCTTACAATTTTTTAATTGGAGGGTTGGTAACACGACAAACAAAGCTCACTATCGAGGCACATTTTATTTATTTTTATTTATTTTTTTTTTTTTTTAAAGTTAATGTGTTTACAAATACGTTTTGCACAACATTTATTTGTTAACCACCCTTATTTTATTTCAATTATGATCAGTGGAACTTTCTCGAATTATGTGACATTACTCTCAGAAAAATAGCTTATTCATTACTTTAATTCAAAATAGCAAGACCAAAATTTTGCGATCGAACATCCAATCATGCATGCATGATATTAGCAGAAAGAAATTGTAAGAATATGTATTTGGTAGTCAAAATAGATTATATGCAGTAAATAATAGTACATCAAAGGATTTTCAATTTTCATAAGCGTAGGCATACATGGTATCGTACCAATCTTTCCTGATATCCATCTTGCCGATTCATCGCAAATGTACCTAAACGTATATCATGTGCAGAGTTTTAAGTCTCAAATTTCGTTCACAAATGAGCTTGCTTTCTTAAGTTTTGAACAGTAAAGTATTGAAAATGTATGCAGGTCGAATTAATTTTGTGAAATAGCTGAAAAAGAAGTTTTATAATTCTACTTTTGAGCGATTGAATACAGTTTAATGTAAGGCCTGATTGAAACCCAATCCAACGCCAAATCTGAGGCGTAATCTGAAGCCTTAAACTGCGGCTAACCTCAAGGTAGTAATAAAATTGTCATTGGAATTTTTGATCGACAAATATAAATACACCAGAATGTTGTTATAAAATAGACGAATTTTAATACATTTTGGTTGGTTTGAGATGCGGAATACGAAACAAACGTGTCAATGCACCGCATACTTACGCGCCGAATACCGCTTCACTTTAGGAAGCATGTGCATTGAGACATGGAATGATATCAATTGAACGCTTGTTGATTTCGTGTTTAGCGGCTTTAGCCTATCGATCTTGTTGTTATTCCCCCAGCGGCGGTTTCATTTAATGGTAATAACTTCGTCGGGACTTGGGCCAACGTATTCCTTTGTCCACCAGAAGAGTAAAAGCGCTTGTCCGGTAGAGTTCTATTTGAATAAACTGCGTCTCACTGAATTATCATACTGAGTTACTGACCAAATTTTCTTTAATATAACCATGATATGTCAATTCCAGCGTTCATAAACTCTTTTCTGTCACATTGTCTCAGTTCATTCGATGTCCGTAATTCTTTACAGCTCCGCACCAAGTCAAATTTTCTTTCTCGGTAACAAGACATTGCTCTTTGTTGGGATATTTGTCAAAGTGAACTCCCTTATCACATTGACCTTTGTTCTGCGTGTTCGTTGTTGACATATGATTGGTCAGTTGATCTTTCATTCGGTTTTACACATGCCCAGAGAAACATTTGAACTTTGGACTATTGGATATCGTCTTTTTGTGGCTGTTGACAAGCTTATCTTGTTACTATGAGATTATAACCAGGTTTGAAGGTGACAAACGTGTTGTCTCATTAACTTGAATTTATATATTGTTATATATAAATTTGCTTCAAAACACACACAAAAAAGACCATAAAATTGTTGTTTAAATACAAAACATGTAGAAGACTACCACTCAATAACTTGACAAAATGGGCTATCAAATGTCTTCCACGATCAACAAAACAATACTGTCTGTCACTGCCAACAAAACAATTTTAAAAAACTAAGTTGTAATTGTACTTTACTGTTATCTAACTGAGAATTCTTGGTTCTTATAGTTTCTACAAGGGAGTGTCTTGTGTTGTTGAAAGGAACTGTGCAATCACCTTTACACTTTTGTCAACAACCATCTTTTCTTCGCCAGATTTAAGGACTAGCAACTTTAATGTTTTAGTGTCAATATTACTAATGCTTCTAGCGGAATCAACATTATTCAAAAAGCTTTGCATAGCATCATTAAATGCAGTGTAGCTGGTGACTTTGCCATCTGCAGTTTTCAGTACTAATTGACAAATCAATTTGGTTTGAACTTCATTAGCCAATATTGTGATATTACAGTTGGTACATGTCACCATTTCATCTTCGATTTGTGATGTTGCAGCGATTTTCTTGTTGCAAAGCAAACACGTTGAATGACAGTTCACCTCCAATCCAATACATTTCGCTGTGATGACATACTCCTGATATTCCAGCCCATCTAAGTTGACATCAATAATTGCTTCGATCTCAGAAGTGACAGTTTTGTCATTTGTACTGAGGAACTTTGTATCATTAAACATGTGAATTTTGCAATTCTGGACATGGTATGATTTACAAATATGGGCTTTATCGATGCAGTTTTCCCACAAGGCAAGTTTCATGGAATTGGTACGATCTACAACCATGGCATCAACCTTGAATTTTGTTGTTCCTCTGACACATACTGGTTCTTTTTCTTCTGGTTTCAGCATGATTTTAACTTTGATATCCACGGTTGTAAAGACAGCTGCATCCGATGCTTGTCTTAATGTGTGATATCTGTTGCTGAATGATTCATTGTAATCAAAATCCAGTTGTGTTGCGGTGATTCTGCTTTTTTTGGAGATAGTATATTCCTCGTTCGACGATGCAAGCCGCTTATTAGGGCTCTTCACAGCTGATGATATTTCCAAAGAAGCATGCTTGTCTTGGCACTGTTTCAAATCACGGCGCTTTTCTGGGGAATAGCAGACAAGATTAACAGTCTCACTTGGCGAAGTCTGCATGTGAATGTTGAAGTACTTTGTTCTTCCATTAGCTGACGTATTTATCTCGCTAAGGAGATGGACATATCCTTTTAATGTGTGGGAATTACCTTATTGAAAAATTAAAAAATATAATTACTTTCCAGTTTTGCTGTTCAAACTGATTTGCCTTTCTTATTTACTTACATACTGAATACATGCAGTCATTAATTTGATGCTATCAAAAACAAATAGTTTGCAATACATAGTCTGTGATGTGGAATCCGATGACATTGTATTCCTGAAGGACGTAAAAATGATGACCAAATGATATAAATCCACACGTTCAGCGAAGTAGCCAAGATTTCAACCTCGACGATTTCAACAATTTCCCTATTACTATTTCACTTAGGTTCTCTTTACAGTCGTAGTTTTACCAAGGATACGCTCTGGAATTAGAAGTTCGTCTCAAAACTAACGTTTTTATGCACTTGCAACCCTTTGTATTGCCTTTAGTACCAGACACACATTCACACGAACTTTACACAAGTTGGTACCCCTTGGTACAATGTGTTGGTACCCCTTGGTACGAGTATTCAAAGTGCTCGTACCCCTTGGTACGAGTTTTCAAAGTGCTGGTACCCCTTGGTACGAGTTGTCACCTTGACTGCCCTAGGCCTAGTTATAATATAGTCAAAGAGGTCCGCATATATTTAGAGATGTGTGCTGTTACGATCATAATCACATAAAATTAGTGGCAGTTGCCCATGCTCGTTTTACTTTAAAATCTTATTTGCTATTATCTTTATCCCCAAGCCAACGGCGCAGAGCGCCGTTCCGGGTGTTAGCCCCGGGCGAGGGTACTAATTCCGCCCTGCTATTTACACCCGGTGAAAGGAACGCACTAGCGAAGTCTAAAGTTTATCAAATATCGTGGGCGCATGGCTATGATCCAAGGGCGGCCTTCTCACTGATCTAAAAAATATGGTTGTTTGCCAGGAGTGGGAAAAGCCCACTGAGAATATTACAACAAAGATTTCAATTTCCAAAAGCATCTATTACTGTATTAGATCTATATATTCGGAAAATCGCGTTTGACACAATGACTTGAAGCATTTTGTTTGAAAAATGAGAAGAATTGATTTACTATGGAAAAAAGGGCAAGTTTGCTTTGAATGTTTTAATGTTTATGAATTTTGTTGCTTTAATTTTATATTGCGTAAAACATGCACTGCTGGACAATGAAGCTGTATTCCTGTAAAGTGTCCTAAATTAACCTGTTTATAAATTTAAGAAAAAACGTATTAAAATGCAAAGTTAAATTTTACATTAAATCAAAGCTCACAAAATCCAGAACAGCATACCTACAGCGCATATTTCGGAAATTCATTCTTAGTATAGTTAAAAGCAATAATTTAGACTATTTTTGCCGTGTTGTACAAAAGTAATAATAAAAATTAAAATTATTGTATTGCCATGACAACTCGACGTTAATGCGAGCCTGCGTTCAGTGTTGATCAATTACTGATACATCATGTTAAATCAATGTTTGGAAAATATGGGCGAGGGGTTGCTGCATGCATGTATTTCTAGTTCTAGTAAGTGATGAAATATTTAAATTGTCCCATGCCATCTTCATTATTCATTTCCTTTCAAGAAAATACAAAATGCGAATCACGTTTTTTCGCAGATACATGTACGCGTAGCGTACCTATTTTTTAGAGAGCTACGATGCTGTTAGCATTATTTGCTATTAAATTCTACTACAACAAAAAATGTGAAATTTTGAATTCAATCCTGACAAATATAACTTGCATCATCAGAAAGCTTGTAAAAAACTACATAAAAGAGTTTTAAACAGTTTTTTATTCTTCCAATGGTTATTGCTGTAAATTAGGCACATTATTTCGCTAAAAGTCCCCAATTAATTATTCGATGTTTGAAAATGCGTTTTTAATAGTTTATAATTCGAAAACTATTTCAGAAATAAAAAAACTGTCTAAACGTCTTATATGCAGTTTTTTATAAGCTTTCTGATGATGCAAGTCATATTTGTAGTAATTGAATACAAAATTTCACATTTTTTGGCTATAATAGAATTCAATAGAAGAAAATCACTAATCACCCGTTTTCAGGAGTTAGCAGCAAAATAGCGATGGCCCCACTTCAAACATGCATCTATTAAGCAAATAAAACTACATCAATTGTAAAAGTTTGATGCTTTTAACCTCAACGGGAACTACTGATCAAATTTTTACACATGTCCGCCTCACTAGAACCAGAAGTAATACCTGACTTGGCATATACATATTTTGGTCCAATTTCTAATCATTTAAATAATGAGTCTGAAACCATCCCGGTTAGAATAACCAACCGTCAACTAGTATAGAGGTCTACCAACCATAATCTCAGTCGTAACTTAGTACTTATTCCAATAAGGAAAAACAATATATGTGAATCATCTATTGCCCACTCAGTTCCATCTATACTCTTAACCGAGGGATTGAAGTTAGCTCATTTAAATATACGATCCCTACGAAATACAGCCCATTTCTTGCAGTTGAAAGAACTCGTTAGAACAAATAGAATTGACGTCTTTACTATTTCCGAGACATGGTTGAACACTACGGTAACAAATAAGAAATTAGAAATCGATGGTTACAAATTACAACGCCTGGATCGATTGTATAAGAAAGGCGGTGGTGTTTGTGCATACGTTCGTAAAAACATAAAGTCATAGGTAATCAAAGAACTTACTCAGATCTCTGACACAATGATCACCTGCCCGTGTATGTTACGCTTAAGCTAAAGCCTACCATACCACCACCCACCTACATTACAGTTCGCAGCTATAGCTATAGGAACTACGACACCGAATTATTTGCCGCTGATCTCGCATCTAAATCTGAACGCCTTTTTTCCATCTTTTCAGTCAATTATCTTAATAAAAAACTCAAAATTTTCGATGACGTACTTCAGACCACGTTCGATTCTCATGCCCCAATAATTCAATAAAGACCCTAAAAGCCAGAGACAGACTGTGCCCTTTTGTGACACCTGAAATAAAAGAACTGATGGGCAATAGAGATCGACTACACGGCCTTTTTCTTAAGACACACGAAACTACAGCGATTGGTGCAACTTCAAAGCAGCTCGTAACGCTGTTAAGACCGAACTCATTAAAGCACAAGAAATCATGTCTACAATGAAGTGATTAAGCATAAAAATAACACGGGTTCCTTATGGAAAATTATCAAAGATACCGTAGCTTACAAAGAAAAAGAGACGGTCGTCTATAGCAAAGACCCAAAGATAGTTGCTGAAGAGTTCAACCAATTTTTTTCTTCTGTTGGGGAGAACACAGCCATAGCAGCATCTCAATTATTACGTACAAGATTATAATATTTACCCTGATAATCCACCCACTACAGCGTTTAATAGAAGTTACCCTGTATACAAATCTGAGATCTTTAATTTTGACCCTGTCTCCTGTTCTGACATTATAAAACATTATAATGTCCACGCCCACCAACAAGGCTCCAGGCAAAGATAAAGTAAGCATGCGCATTATTAAGGACTGCTTACCAGTCATCCTCGGACCATTAACAGATATTATTAATGCTTCACTGACGTCTTCTGAGTTCCCATAATCTTGGAAGGAGGCAGAAGTTATTCCACTAATAAAGGAGTGTGTTCATGAACTACCATCCAACAATCGTCCCCTTTCCTTACTTATAGTTGCGTCAAAAATTTGCGAGAAGGTCGTTTTATGCCAATTTACAACATAGCTGTTCTATAATGAATGTCTGACAACGCATCAAAGCGGTAATAAAAGATATCATTTCTCGGAAACTTTAAACGTTTTGATTGATGATATTAGATTTATCGAAGGTATTTGATAGCGTACATCACCCAACATTGCTTAACAAGCAAATACACATTGGCGCATCTCCTGAGGTAGTGAAGTGCTTCGAAAGCTACTTAACGGGCAGATCACAATTTGTCCGTACTGGAACGTCTGTTTCGTCATCTCTTGACATCACTCACGGGGTTCCACAGGGTGCTATTTTATCTCCACTCTTGTTTAGCATCTATGTAAACGAGTTACCATTGGCCCCACGTCACAGCTCCCTTAATTCATATGTTGATGATTCAAAGATGTTCTTGTCATTTCGTGTTAAAGACGCGACTGACACAAAAGAGTACCTTCAGGAAGATCTCAGCCGAGTAGCAAAGTGCTGCTCTGCAGAACATCATCTACTTATTAACCCGGAGAAAACCAAGTATTTACTTATTGGAACGCGACAACAGTTACAAAATCTCCCTACAGATATGTGCCTAAATTTTCTAGGTGAAATTAACTATCAGGTCAGTTCCTTCAGCCAAGGATTTAGGATTAATAAGGTACACCAACATGTCATACGATTGCCATATCACCGAATTAGTCTCCTCTTAGATAGATAGATAGTTTAATTAAAAGTTTACATTGCAGCTTATAAATGCTGAATTGCGTAATTTATTATATTTACAAGCTATTATAACACGAATTTAAAAATTACATTAGATGCTAAGGTTAGATATAAGACAGTTCAAGAAAATTGTTAACTACAAAGGTCAAATTGTTTTAAGACTTGCACATCGAAGGAATAAAAGTCCGCTTAAAGCGTTCAGTGCGTATCATTGGAATATCGAAGACTCGCTTCTTTCTAATGTCGTGGTTTTCCTCTTGCAAAGGAGGTAGAAGATTGTGTAACTTCCGGGAGATTCCGAACTCTTGATGGACGAGAATAACTTGTCGCATAACTTCGTACGTCTGTCTTTTAAAGTAATTAAATTAAACTTGTGCAGGTTATGTTCATATGACTGGTTCGGTGAAATGATAGCCAGCGCTCCCTTTTGAACGTTTTCCAAGTCACCACACAAATATTTCAGGAGGGAATGGTGGAAAATCTGCGAACAGTATTCCAACAGAGGTCTAATACATGTACAGAAAAAAATTCGGATGTCCGCAGTTGATACTCTAGAACGTTTTAGTAAAATTAAGAAGTACATACGCTTATTAGCTTTTCTAATTATTTCACCAATATGGACGTTCCACTGGAGGTCGTTTGAGAGGTTCAGACCTAAGAACTTTACATGTTTTACAACACTGAGTAGGTTACCATTTACTGTCAAAGGTTCGAAGACGTGTTTGGAACGCTTGAAGTCTATGATGAGTTCTTTGCATTTCTTGGCATTTAGCTGGAGTTTATTTTCAGTGGACCACTTTTCAACTGATGTATCTGCGTCTTGGACTTGACTACTCGTTTCAATCTAAACAACTTCTGATATGGTTGTGTCGTCAACGAATTTCCAGCTACTAACATCTTGGATCTTTAGGTCATTAAACATAAGCAGGAACAGCCGCGGTCCTAATTTGGTGCCTTGCGGGACTCCTGAAGGTACATCTCCCCATTCGGAAAAGCAGTCATGTGAAAGTTTGACACGTTGTTTACGGTTCGTTAAGAAATCAGCTACCCAGCGCGCGATGCTCCGGGGAATATTTAGGCTAAGGATTTTTTGTACCAGAATTTGGTGGTCAATTTGGTGGTCAACATGCTTGACACCTCAAACAATGCCACAAAGAATTTAAATTCAATCATGGAATTATATCAATTATCGCAAACGCAGGGCCCGCGGAGCGTATTAGAGAGTGGGGGGGGGCTAAATCATCAATAAAACCCCCAAGGAAAATGTTCAATTTTCTATTACCTTAAACGCTATTTCCTGCATTTTTGGAGGAACTTTAGCAAAAAATCTCCAAGACCATCGTCATAAAAAGTAACAAAATTTAGACCTTTTACAGACTTAAGTAAAAATAGTAAAAATAAAGTAAAAATAAAGGCAGTTTCAACTCCATTGCGGAAACTTTGCAAAAACCATGAATATAAATAATAATTTCGTTTCGGAGCACGTGGCTGTGTTGAAGGGAACTTCATGTAAGGTACACATAATGGGGTGCTTAGACTTTATTCATTTTAATTAGATGCGAAAGTTAAAAATGCCTAGAAAAGGTTTAATTAATTTAGAAAGTTTCATTTAGATTTCTATTTTAATAATTTTGGCTGTCAAACAAAGTGGGGGGGCTAAAGCTCCCCCCAGCCCCCCCGTCTCCGCGGTCCCTGAAACGATAAACACACCCACCCGTGTGACCACGACCTCATCCTCCCTAATAGACGTTTGTCTTACTCCCACTCCAACTAAGTTAATAACATCGCAAGTAATACCGATTGCCATTAGTGATCATTATATGATCTTCGTTGTTCGTAAAATAAATATCCAGCGCAAACAGAACAGTCACAAGAAAGTTGAAATTCGTAATTTAAAATATTTTAATGCTGAGAGTTTTCAAGCTGACCTGCGTGGTCAGGAATGGGAATTATTAGATAACAATCTCTGCGTTGATAAGATGTGGGAGACATGGAAAACACTTTTCGTACAAGTTCTTGATAGGCATGCCCCAATCCGGGAAAAGAGAGTTAAAAGTAAACCAAATGTTCCTTGGCTCACTAGTACAATTAAAAAACAAATCCACGAACGCGATCGCCTTAAATCTCTTGCTATTAGACATAAATCCGAAAATTACTGGAACGCATACAAAACCTCTAGAAATCGCGTAACTGATGCATTGCGAGAAACAAAAGCAGCATATTATAAAGGAGAATTTAAGAAAGTCAAACATGATCCCAAACAAGCATGGAAAACTGTGAATAAAATCCTAAACCGTAAACATGAAAGTAGAGAAATAAATTGTCTTGAAACACAGAGAGGACAAATTTCACATCCAACGGAGTTAGCGGAGTGTTTTAATAATTATTTCACCAATATTGGTCCAGATATTGCCAAAAATATCGACAATGGTGACAGAAATTTCAAGGATTACATCACGACAACAACTAGTAGCTTTAATTTTCAAACAGTGTCTGAGTCGAACGTATACAGACTTCTGTTATCTCTAAATCCTCGTAAATCTACTGGAATTGACAAAATCCCTGCTAAAATTATTCGCATTGCTGCTCCTGTAATTACAAACTCATTGACAAAAATTTTCAATATGGCCATTATAAGTTCAACTGTTCCTTTTGAGTGGAAAATAGCAAGAGTCACTCCCATATTTAAAAACGGCCCACGAAACTTATTAAACAACTATCGCCCCATTTCTATCCTCCCGGTAGTAAGTAAACTTTTTGAAAAAGTATTATACGAACAACTCCATGAGTATCTTGTTACACAGGAGTTGTTGTCCCCTCGTCAATTTGGTTTCAGGAAGTTTCATTCTACAGCCTCTGCTCTTTTAGATAGTACAAATGAATGGTTTATTAATATGGACCGTGGTTTGTTTAATATAGCTGTTTTTCTGGACTTACAAAAGGCGTTCGACACCATAAATCATGACATCCTCTTAACGAAACTTGATTTTTATGGCCTACAGAAGCCATCATTAAACCTTTTAGGATCCTATTTAGCGAATAGAACCCAAATGTGCTCCGTTAATGGCGCTCTGTCGGGCACGAAGTTGGTTACATGTGGAATACCTCAAGGTTCAATTCTTGGCCCACTCTTATTCTTGATCTACATTAATGATCTGCCTAACAGTTTGGAGTACTCGTCGACAAGAATGTTTGCCGACGATACGACTCTAACTGTATCTGGCTAGTCAATCCAAGATGTAGAGGTGGCCATAAATCATGACCTTACCAACGTTAAACAACGGCTTTCTGCAAATAGATTATCTCTTAATCTAGTCAAAACTGAGTATCTACTAATAGGATCTCGGTACAACATAAATAATTTACTTGCTGCTCCAAATGTAAATTGGTGATACACCAATTAAAAAGGTCAAAGAAACAAAAGCGCTTGGAGTTCATATTGACGAATTTCTATTGTGGGATAAGCATATTGATAAAATTGCTAAGAAGATTTCATCCGGAATTGGTGCGATCAGAAAGCTAAAATCTTGTGTGGATCATAATACATTAATTTGTGCTAATAATGCACTTATACTTCCACACCTAGATTATTGCTGCGAAGTTTGGGACACCATTGGTGCCACACTTTCTGATCGACTCGAGAAACTACAAAATAGGGCAGCTAGAGTTATTACTGGCCGTAAAAACGAACACGGTCAATCTGAACTTGCTCTAGACGAACTGAAATGGAAACCTTTAAGTGAACGCAGAACACATTGCGTAGCAAGTCTTATGTATAAAATAACTCGTGAACTGGCGCCAAAACGACTAACCAATATTTTTCAAAGGACGTCTTCCTCTTATTACTATAATATGCGAGGCTCTTCCACCAAACTCTTTTTGCCCAAACCTAAAACTGAATTTCTTAAAAAAAGTCTTAGTTATAGAGGAGCGAAATTGTGGAACAGCCTTTCTGATGAAGCAAGAAACAAACATACTCTTGCTTCGTTTAATTCATGTATACGACACCTGGCCAATTAATTAATTAATTAATAAAATAATTACGTTAATCTAAAATATTGAACAGTACTAACATTAATTTAATTTGTAAATAATTATATACTAGTTGTATTTGTAAATGTATTGTAATTGTTGTTAACTGTAATGTAATGTAATGTAATGTAATGTAATGTAATGTAATGTAATGTAATGTAATGTAATGTAATGTAATGTATGACCATAATTTGTATTAAAGGGAAATGGCAATATATTTTTTTATTTTCTCGTTTGAAAGAGCATTTAAAACCATATATAAAACTCTTTTACCGATTTTTCATATCTTGCTTACTTCTACAAATATTTTAATCGAAAGAAATGAAATGTCCGCCATCTTGGATTTTTGTGGATATGCATGTTACGTCACAACAGGGGTCACGAAATATTTTTATCTAGACAACCACTAATCATTTTGCACCCAAAATTATACTCTGTATGCTCCTGGAAATATCAAGACCACTTGAAACGTTTAAAACATCTACCAATCAATATTTGGTCAGTAACGAATACTTTTGTATGGTTAATCCTGTTGTGACGTCACCAAAACTACCGTTAATGAGATCAAAATTTTATCTAAGATGGCTGACATCTCATTACTTCAAGTTGAAATATTTCAAGAACTAAGCAAGATATGATGAATCGGTAAAACAAGTTATTAAATAGTTTCAAAAGTTCTTTCATATGGGAAAATAAAAAAATATATTGCCATTTCCCTTTAATTGTATTTTTTAACTATTTAAATCTACGCCCCCCTTGGAAATCAGCCTTCGCTGTAGGGGTTAGCGTAGTTAAATAAAGTTTTACCTACCTACCTAATTAGGTCAAATGCTTTTTCGTAGTCAAATAAGACCACTCTAACTGCGGCTCCTGTACTGTCCGTGGCTTGGGCCCAATGATGGATTATAGAGATAAGCGCGTGTACTGTCGAGGACTTCGGTATGGCTCCAAACTGGCTAGGGCTAATTTCACAACAAACTCCTCTGCAACTTTAGAAATAGTCGGTGTCAGGAAGATGGGTCTAAGGTGGTTATTGACATCTTCGACGGGGCTTTTTTTGGTACTGGAATAACATCAGCTAATTTCCAGGAAGAAAGAAGACCTTGATTAGCGAAGAAACTGTTTATAACGTAACAAATGGGATTGGAGAGTATCATGGCATATTCTTTAAGAATCCAGTTTGGGATGCCGCGGTCAGGTCCGGGTGCTTTGTGTGGTAAATTTCGCAATACAGACGAAACAGCCTCGGCCGAGATTTGGGACTGTTCAGAGTTTGATTCGAAAGGAGGAGGAGGGTAAATACTTTGATAAGTTTGCATCGGTTCTAAAAAAGCCGTATTAATCTTGGCGGCAATTTTGTGCGGAGAAAGTGAGTCAATACCTGCAATTTGCAGTTGAGAACATAAAGACTCAGAGCCACAAGGTGTCGCCATTCCAGCAATACGTTTAACTGCGT
>CACRXK020003776.1:0-34617 GCA_902702795.2 Paramuricea clavata | reverse complement strand
AGATTTCACTATAATTTTAGTCACGAGGGCCTGTGGCTAAAAAGGTATATCAGATTTCACTATAATTTTAGCCACGAAGGCCTGTGGCTAAAAAGTATACTAGATTTCAGTACACTTTTTAGCCACGGCGGACGGCGGTCTGTGGCTAAAAAGTATATCAGATTTCACTATAATTTTAGCCACGAGGGCCTGTGGCTAAAAAGTATACTAGATTTCAGTACACTTTTTAGCCACGGCGGTCTGTGGCTAAAAAGTATATCAGATTTCACTATAATTTTAGCCACGAGGGCCTGTGGCTAAAAAGTATATCAGATTTCACTATACTTTTAGCCACGAGGGCCTGTGGCTAAAAAGTATACTAGATTTCAGTATACTTTTTAGCCACGGCGGTCTGTGGCTAAAAAGTATATCAGATTTCACTATAATTTTAGCCACGAGGGCTTGTGGCTAAAAAGTATACTAGATTTCAGTATACTTTTTAGCCACGGCGGTCTGTGGCGAAAAAGTATATCAGATTTCACTATAATTTTAGCCACGAAGGCCTGTGGCTAAAAAGTATACTAGATTTCAGTACACTTTTTAGCCACGGCGGTCTGTGGCTAAAAAGTATATCAGATTTCACTATAATTTTAGCCACGAAGGCCTGCGGCTAAAAAGTATACTAGATTTCAGTACACTTTTTAGCCACGGCGGTCTGTGGCTAAAAAGTATATCAGATTTCACTATACTTTTAGCCACGAGGGCCTGTGGCTAAAAAGTATATCAGATTTCACTATAATTTTAGCCACGAAGGCCTGTGGCTAAAAAGTATACTAGATTTCAGTATACTTTTTAGCCACGGCGGTCTGTCGCTAAAAAGTATATAAGATTTCACTATAATTTTAGCCACGAGGGCCTGTGGCTAAAAAGTATACTAGATTTCAGTATACTTTTTAGCCACGGCGGTCTGTCGCTAAAAAGTATATCAGATTTCACTATACTTTTAGCCAAGAGGGTCTGTGGCTAAAAAGTATATCAGATTTCACTATAATTTTAGCCACGAGGGCCTGTGGCTAAAAAGTATACTAGATTTCAGTATACTTTTTAGCCTCGGCGGTCTGTGGCGAAAAAGTATATCAGATTTCACTATAATTTCAGCCACGAAGGCCTGTGGCTAAAAAGTATACTAGATTTCAGTACACTTTTTAGCCACGGCGGTCTGTGGCTAAAAAGTATATCAGATTTCACTATAATTTTAGCCACGAGGGCCTGTGGCTAAAAAGTATATCAGATTTCACTATACTTTTAGCTACGAGGGCTTGTGGCTAAAAAGTATACTAGATTTCAGTATACTTTTTAGCCACGGCGGTCTGTCGCTAAAAAGTATATCAGATTTCACCATACTTTTAGCCACGAGGGCCTGTGGCTAAAAAGTATACTAGATTTCAGTATACTTTTTAGCCACGGCGGTCTGTGGCTAAAAAGTATATCAGATTTCACTATACTTTTAGCTACGAGGGCTTGTGGCTAAAAAGTATACTAGATTTCTGTACACTTTTTAGCCACGGCGGTCTGTGGCTAAAAAGTATATCAGATTTCACTATAATTTTAGCCACGAAGGCCTGTGGCTAAAAAGTATACTAGATTTCAGTACACTTTTTAGCCACGGCGCTCTGTGGCTAAAAAGTATATCAGATTTCACTATAATTTTAGCCACGAGGGCCTGTGGCTAAAAAGTATACTAGATTTCAGTATACTTTTTAGCCACGGCGGTCTGTGGCTAAAAAGTGTATCAGATTTCACTATAATTTTAGCCACGAGGGCCTGTGGCTAAAAAGTATACTAGATTTCAGTACACTTTTTAGCCACGGCGGTCTGTGGCAAAAAAGTATATCAGATTTCACTATAATTTTAGCCACGAGGGCCTGTGGCTAAAAAGTATATCAGATTTCACTATACTTTTAGCTACGAGGGCCTGTGGCTAAAAAGTATACTAGATTTCAGTATACTTTTTAGCCACGGCGGTCTGTCGCTAAAAAGTATATAAGATTTCACTATACTTTTAGCCAAGAGGGCCTGTGGCTAAAAAGTATATCAGATTTCACTATACTTTTAGCCACGAGGGCCTGTGGCTAAAAAGTATACTAGATTTCAGTATACTTTTTAGCCACGGCGGTCTGTGGCGAAAAAGTATATCAGATTTCACTATAATTTTAGCCACGAACGCCTGTGGCTAAAAAGTATACTAGATTTCACTATACTTTTTAGCCACGGCACTCTGTGGCTAAAAAGTATATCACATTTCACTATAATTTTAGCCACGAAGGCCTGTGGCTAAAAAGTATACTAGATTTCAGTATACTTTTTACCCACGGCGGTCTGTGGCTAAAAAGTATATCAGATTTCACTATAATTTTAGCCACGAAGGCCTGTGGCTAAAAAGTATACTAGATTTCGGTATACTTTTTAGCCACGGCGGTCTGTGGCTAAAAAGTATACTAGATTTCAGTATACTTTTTAGCCACGGCGGTCTGTGGCTAAAAAGTATATCAGATTTCACTATAATTTTAGCCACGAGGGCCTGTGGCTAAAAAGTATATCAGATTTCACTATACTTTTAGCCACGAGGGCCTGTGGCTAAAAAGTATACTAGATTTCAGTATACTTTTTAGCCACGGCGGTCTGTGGCGAAAAAGTATATCAGATTTCACTATAATTTTAGCCACGAAGGCCTGTGGCTAAAAAGTATACTAGATTTCAGTATACTTTTAGCCACGAGGGCCTGTGGCTAAAAAGTATACTAGATTTCAGTATACTTTTTAGCCACGAAGGCCTGTGGCTAAAAAGTATACTAGATTTCAGTATACTTTTTAGCCACGGCGGTCTGTGGCGAAAAAGTATATCAGATTTCACTATAATTTTAGCCACGAAGGCCTGTGGCTAAAAAGTATACTAGATTTCAGTACACTTTTTAGCCACGGCGGTCTGTGGCGAAAAAGTATATCAGATTTCACTATAATTTTAGCCACGAGGGCCTGTGGCTAAAAAGTATACTAGATTTCAGTACACTTTTTAGCCATGGCGGTCTGTGGCTAAAAAGTATATCAGATTTCACTATAATTTTAGCCACGAGGGCCTGTGGCTAAAAAGTATACTAGATTTCAGTACACTTTTTAGCCACGGCGGTCTGTGGCTAAAAAGTATATCAGATTTCACTATAATTTTAGGCACAAAGGCCTGTGGCTAAAAAGTATACTAGATTTCAGTACATTTTTTAGCCACGGCGCTCTGTGGCTAAAAAGTATATCAGATTTCACTATAATTTTAGCCACGAGGGCCTGTGGCTAAAAAGTATACTAGATTTCACTATACTTTTTAGCCACGGCGGTCTGTGGCTAAAAAGTATATCAGATTTCACTATAATTTTAGCCACGAGGGCCTGTGGCTAAAAAGTATACTAGATTTCAGTACACTTTTTAGCCACGGCGGTCTGTGGCTAAAAAGTATATCAGATTTCACTATACTTTTAGCTACGAGGGCCTGTGGCTAAAAAGTATACTAGATTTCAGTACACTTTTTAGCCACGGCGGTCTGTGGCTAAAAAGTATATCAGATTTCACTATAATTTTAGCCACGAGGGCCTGTGGCTAAAAAGTATATCAGATTTCACCATACTTTTAGCTACGAGGGCCTGTGGCTAAAAAGTATACTAGATTTCAGTATACTTTTTAGCCACGGCGGTCTGTGGCGAAAAAGTATATCAGATTTCACTATAATTTTAGCCACGAAGGCCTGTGGCTAAAAAGTATACTAGATTTCAGTATACTTTTTAGCCACGGCACTCTGTGGCTAAAAAGTATATCACATTTCACTATAATTTTAGCCACGAAGGCCTGTGGCTAAAAAGTATACTAGATTTCAGTATACTTTTTAACCACGGCGGTCTGTGGCTAAAAAGTATATCAGATTTCACTATAATTTTAGCCACGAAGGCCTGTGGCTAAAAAGTATACTAGATTTCAGTATACTTTTTAGCCACGGCGGTCTGTGGCTAAAAAGTATACTAGATTTCAGTATACTTTTTAGCCACGGCGGTCTGTGGCTAAAAAGTATATCAGATTTCACTATAATTTTAGCCACGAGGGCCTGTGGCTAAAAAGTATAATAGATTTCAGTACACTTTTTAGCCACGGCGGTCTGTGGCTAAAAAGTATATCAGATTTCACTATAATTTTAGCCACGAGGGCCTGTGGCTAAAAAGTATACTAGATTTCAGTACACTTTTTAGCCACGGCGGTCTGTGGCTAAAAAGTATATCAGATTTCACTATAATTTTAGCCACGACGGCCTGTGGCTAAAAAGTATACTAGATTTCAGTACACTTTTTAGCCACGGCGGTCTGTGGCTAAAAAGTATATCAGCTTTCACTATAATTTTAGCCACGAGGGCCTGTGGCTAAAAAGTATACTAGATTTCAGTACACTTTTTAGCCACGGCGGTCTGTGGCTAAAAAGTATATCAGATTTCACTATAATTTTAGCCACGAGGGCCTGTGGCTAAAAAGTATACTAGATTTCAGTACACTTTTTAGCCACGGCGGTCTGTGGCTAAAAAGTAAATCAGATTTCACTATAATTTTAGCCACGAGGGCCTGTGGCTAAAAAGTATACTAGATTTCAGTACACTTTTTAGCCACGGCGGTCTGTGGCTAAAAAGTATATCAGATTTCACGATAATTTTAGCCACGAGGGCCTGTGGCTAAAAAGTATACTAGATTTCAGTACACTTTTTAGCCACGGCGGTCTGTGGCTAAAAAGTATATCAGATTTCACTATACTTTTAGCTACGAGGGCCTGTGGCTAAAAAGTATACTAGATTTCAGTATACTTTTTAGCCACGGCGGTCTGTCGCTAAAAAGTATATCAGATCTCACTATAATTTTAGCCACGAAGGCCTGTGGCTAAAAAGTATACTAGATTTTAGTACACTTTTTAGCCACGGCGGTCTGTGGCTAAAAAGTATATCAGATTTCACTATAATTTTAGCCACGAGGGCCTGTGGCTAAAAAGTATACTAGATTTCAGTACACTTTTTAGCCACGAGAGCCTGTGGCTAAAAAGTATACTAGATTTCAGTATACTTTTTAGCCACGGCGGTCTGTGGCGAAAAAGTATATCAGATTTCACTATAATTTTAGCCACGAGGGCCTGTGGCTAAAAAGTATACTAGATTTCAGTATACTTTTTAGCCACGGCGATCTGTGGCTAAAAAGTATATCAGATTTCACTATAATTTTAGCCACGAAGGCCTGTGGCTAAAAAGTATACTAGATTTCAGTACACTTTTTAGCCACGGCGGTCTGTGGCTAAAAAGTATATCAGATTTCACTATAATTTTAGCCACGAGGGCCTGTGGCTAAAAAGTATATCAGATTTCACTATACTTTTAGCTACGAGGGCCTGTGGCTAAAAAGTATACTAGATTTCAGTACACTTTTTAGCCACGGCGGTCTGTGGCTAAAAAGTATATCAGATTTCACTATAATTTTAGCCACGAAGGCCTGCGGCTAAAAAGTATACTAGATTTCAGTACACTTTTTAGCCACGGCGGACGGCGGTCTGTGGCTAAAAAGTATATCAGATTTCACTATAATTTTAGCCACGAGGGCCTGTGGCTAAAAAGTATATCAGATTTCACTATACTTTTAGCCACGAGGGCCTGTGGCTAAAAAGTATACTAGATTTCAGTATACTTTTTAGCCACGGCGGTCTGTCGCTAAAAAGTATATCAGATTTCACTATACTTTTAGCCAAGAGGGCCTGTGGCTAAAAAGTATATCAGATTTCACTCTACTTTTAGCCACGAGGGCCTGTGGCTAAAAAGTATACTAGATTTCAGTATACTTTTTAGCCACGGGGGTCTGTCGCTAAAAAGTATAACAGATTTCACTATACTTTTAGCCAAGAGGGCCTGTGGCTAAAAAGTATATCAGATTTCACTATACTTTTAGCCACGAGGGCCTGTGGCTAAAAAGTATATCAGATTTTACCAGTGTAGGGAGTACCAATGTAGAAATGCTGTGCTGAGTGGTTATATTACTAACTTAAGAAATAAGCAGAAACTCGACGTTTCGAGCGAAGTCTCTTCGTCAAGTTTAGTAGTTAACTCTTGACGAAGGGTGTTCGCTCGAAACGTCGAGTTTATCCTGATCAGAATTCACTATACTTTTTAGCCACGAGGGTCTGTGGCTAAAAAGCATATCAGATTTCACTATACTTTTAGCCAGGTTGGTCTGTGGCTAAAGAGTATACTAGATTTCATTATTTTTTAGCCACAGACTGCCTTGACTAAAAAGTATACTGAAATCTAGTATACTTTTTAGCCACAGCCGCTCGTGGCTAAAAGTATAGTGAAATCTGATATATTTTTTAGGCACAGACCCCCGTGGCTAAAAAGTATAGTGAATTCTGATATACTTTTTAGCAACAGACCGCCGTGGCTAAAAAGTATCTTGAAATCTGATATACTTTTAGCCACAGACCTTCCTGGCTAAAAGTATAGTGAAATCTGATATACTTTTAGCCGCAGACCCTCGTGGCTAAAAGTATAGTGAAATCTGATATACTTTTAGCCACAGTTAGACGCTGGTGGCTAAAAGTATAGTGATTAGTGAAGTCTTATAACTTTTTAGCCACATATGGCCGTGGCTAAAAAGTATAGTGAAATCTGGTATACTTTTAGCCACAGACCCTCGTGGCTAAAAGTATAGTGAAATCTGATATATTGACATACTTAGACCCATCATGTTTCGCTCGCCACTCTGGTTTAAATAAATGATTACAAAGCCCAGTCGAATTGTAATCAAGACCCAACGTTTCGACACTCCAGTCTAGTGTCTTTATCAGGGGTGATCTAAAACTGCGATCGTGGCTTCTTTAATACCCAAGGGATGACGTCACCTGCCAAGAAGATGCATATATTCCTCTGGCAAATCGCTATGGTCAAAGACTTTGCCTACAAGCGTGGCATTTAAATATGAGTCATCATGCTTTGAATAGGGATGACGGCGCCTATTTGCCAGAGGAATATATGCATCTTCTTGGCAGGTGACGTCATCCCTTGGGTATTTTAGAAGGCACGATCGCAGTTTTAGATCACTCCTGATGAAGACACTAGACTGGAGTGTCGAAACGTTGGGTCTTGATTACAATTCGACTGGGCTTTGTAATCATTTATTTAAACCAGAGTAGCGAGCGAAACATGATTGATATACCTGGTTGCAGTGAACGAACAGACTTTATACTTAGACCCCTTTACACGGTACCGGTCGAATTTGGAACCGGACCAAAATTCGGCCGTTTCGGCCGTGTAAACACACGAGAACCACGGAATCGGACGAATTTGAGACCCCCTAACAGGACGAATTCGCGTGTAAACAGGCGAAAAAGGACGAATTTAAGAATTTCAGACCGGTCCCAAATTCGTCCGGTAACGTGTAAACGGGATCTTAGCCTCTATCCCTAATCATAATCCGAACCGTAGTCCTAATCCTTTCCCTAATCCAATCTCTGCATGCAGGCTCATTTGCTGCGTCAGCAATAATTTGGCAAAACACTGGTATGTCAACAACATTCCTTCGCAGTCAGTAACAATATTATGGAGTTGTTCTTACAAGCTTTTTTATATGATATCGTGACTTAAACTGGATAATTTGGTATTATTGTGCTGTAGAAAAACCTGTCGCTGTATATTTCATATCGGGAAATGCGTCAGAATCGAATATAAACCATGGTATTTAAATACCACTGCATTCCGAAACGGGTCAATTTGGTATAAATTTTTGGTACGGTGACAAATTAATGTGGATGTGGTTTTTATTATAGCTCTCTGACGGCGTTTTAAATACTTAGTTTCGAAATATCATACTCTGCTTTGTTTTTATGATGAAGGAGCGTTTATTTATATCTGATATTGGCATGGTATTCTGATATCGGACAGCCATGTTTCAAATATGGCGGGACTGTATAAAAGTGTTTATATTTATGCGAAGATTGACGGGTAAATAAACAAGATAAACGCAGAAATGTCAAATCCACCGACGTTTGAACGCGATAGAATCAATTACTTGAAAAACGAAAGAATTCTCTCTCAGAAGAAGACCTTTACTAAATGGATAAATTCATTTTTGAATAAGGTACGTTAATTGGTATAAATTGCTACTCATTAGTATGTATGTTGATTTTTACTGTTAACCAACATTAATGCAGTCATTTGATGATTCTTAATACTGTATCTAGTTATACTGTCATGTTTCGTAAATTTTTTTTTAGCGGCAATCGCAACCATAACCTTTCTGTCATAGTTGTGCTCTGTGCATGACCGAGACATCCTTCATACTAGCATAAAGCCGGTTTTCCACTAGGCGCTATTTTGCGCATGCAGCGGAAATCTTCTTTGTCTTTTCTAATTAGTTCCACCCGAGAAATCACAAGACAAAGAAAAATTCCGCTCTGTGCGCAATATTCCGCCTAGTGGAAAACCGGCTTTAATTTTAAAAGTCTTCAACCCAGTCAGGTTGGGCTGGTGTAAATCCATTTACCAAGTCAAATCTGAGTCAATTCCGTGCCCGAGTCAAATGTCTGAGTCACATAAAAAAGATGAAATTGAATAAAATTAGGTTTAGGAGTAGGGTTAGGACTGGGTCACAGAATAAAGATCAGTACCAGAAGGGCCACTCAGCGGTGCAACGTGTCACCATTTTTCTATGCAAAAATATGCAGTTGACTGGCCAGAAGGCGGGGCCTTCAGCCAATACAGCGCGTTTATTGGCCAGGAAATGTAATCGACTGGCTAGGAAGATGGCGGCCAGGGTGACAGAAACTTCAAAGCTTCCGACATAAGTGGCCCTTCTGTGTGCCTTATTCTGTGACTGGGTACTAAGTCATTGAACTGCAAAGACCACTAAACAGTGACTTGGACATTTGACTCAGGCTCGGATTTGACTTGGACTCGGTTGGGCTGTGTCTTAGTTCTGCAGTGCTGTCAATGATAAATAAGGATGATTAGCGTCACCTATTTGTCATTGCATTAAAGACTGTCACATATAAAGAAATTAATAATATTATTTTCTTTGTATGTTGTTCATCTGATTTTTAAAACAAGTTATGTCACTGCTTAAAAACATGAATTGCCATGCCGCTTTCAGAATTTTGTTATTGTGTTTCTTCTTCCCCATGTCACTGTCACAATATAGACATGGTTTGTGTCCAATGTTGCTCATATAGTCTTTCAGAATTTAGCCTAACAGGACCTCAAAACTGCCAGGTGGTTCCCGCAACCTTGCAAGGCTCTTTTCAATATATATATGCATTGACCACCATATAGCGTGGTGCAGAAGGATGAGCTAAAGAGCCTGACTTGCGAGGTTGGTGGTCCCAGCTTTGCTTGCTGGTAATAATTGGTGTAACCGACCATCATACTATTTCCAAGAAAAGTACTGCTTTACTAAATAATTTGAGGAATTACAGGGTCAATCAATCTGAAAGATAACGAGAAATTTAAGTTTCAAGCGAAAGCCGATCTAAGCCTGCGTTGCATATTTCAAAACACATGTTTTGTACATGTGTTTTGAAGTGTGCAACGCAAGCTAGCGAAAGCCTTGATCTGGAAGATTCATGCATCCCTAACACATTGAGTGCCAGTACTCTCCCCTTGACAAGCAAAATCATCCGGCTTATAAGACAGAGTAAAATAACACAGTATGGTGCATTAGGGCAAAGTGCCACTTAAATTAGGGTTAACATAAATTCAACAAGACATATACTTTAGGCAGATAGTCTGATTAACCTATTGAGTGTTGGGCATTCTCCCTTGATGAGCAAATTGTCTGGCATTAGAGTAGATTGTACTTTCTGGGGCTGTTTCCCGTCCATTGACCTATATGTACAGTATGTACTCTGACAAATTATGATCATGGCATTTCATTTCCAGATCAACTTACATGTGAATGATTTGTTTACTGATTTGAGTGATGGAAAAGTTTTGATAAGACTTTTAGAAACAATATCTGGTGAAAAAATTGGAGCTCCAGGTAATACATTATATTATTCCTTGCACTCTGCCGAGAGCTGCAGCAATGGTGAAGCTTGCAACGGCAACTGGTCATGCTATGCCAGTAAACCTAGACTGCATAGTATAACCTGTTGCTGACCAGCTTTGGCTGCTTTGCCACTGGGCTGCAGTTTCCCAAGCCCACACTGCCACACTGGATGGTCTGTAAATCTGATCCATGACCAGTGCCCACTCGGCTTTTCCCCTACCACCGGTCTAGCTTAGATCCATTAATACACCCTTCCCGAAAGTATGTCACTTTGGCTATAGAGCCTCGTTTTCATATACAGTATGTAGGATGAGGCGGTTTTTCGGTAAACTGAAAAAAAAACTATGTTTTTTGAAAACCGAAATACTCGATGTTACTTTTGGAGAAAAACTGTAAAATCCGAAAAAACCCGGGGGGAAACGAAAAAAATCGAACCATACTTATACGAGTTTGTTGCAAATGAATCAAGTTTTGGCATTCACACACGAAAAACTAAAAGAGACTCTGTTTGAAATTTGATAACGTCTTCAAAATACCTTACGTTTAATATCTTGCGTGAGTACTGAGTATATAGCGTGTTGTGTCTTTTTTACCGTAGTTTCGATTTTCGAATGTATTTTTTTAAAAAACCGGTTCACTCGTTTTTTTTTTGGTCGGTTTTCGTTTTTTTGTGGAAAGCGCCTCACGCTAACAGTATGTGACACTAGTTAGGCTCAATAGCCAAGGTGAGTTCTTTCGGAAGAGTGTATTACTGTATCTGAGGTCAGCAATTCCTGTGATCCAATCTAGTGAGTTTTTCAAGCCTGCAAATGACATTTATTGTTGTTTAAACATAGCAGAAGGAATATGAGATATTGCCTTTTTAAACCGTTTCTTCCACCTGTTCGTATTTTTGAATACTTGAAAATGTGCTAAAAATGATTTAATAATTTTACTAGCACGAGGCAATCTAAGACTGCACAAGATAGAGAGTGTCAGCAGAGCATTGACATTTCTTCAGAAACATGTAAGTTTTTATGGAAAAATTATATACACTAACAGGTGAAGGTAATGCAAAGTATATAATGAAAGCAATTAAACAATTGCAAACAATAACCATATATTGGTGGTGTATACAGCACAACACGCAGATGTAGCGCGCAAATACAGTAGATATAACACGTAAAACTAGCACACTAGAACACGTACATAGGTTGTACAACACGCACATACAACAGACATATGACACACACTACCCATATTAATTGTATTAATATTACCCATATTAATTGTATTAATTATTACATGTATTAATTTGTATTACGCGCGGGAAAATGCATCATATTTGGGCCGAAATTAAGTGGTGCATTTTCCCGTGCGTAATACAAATTAATACAAAATTTGCAAATTGCGCAGGGCTAAATTTTACAACATTTTACAACGAAAGTTTGCAATTTTACTAATTTTAACATGCTCTTTCTAGCTGTGCTGATGGATTAGGTTCTTCTTGCCTAGAACAAAATTTAGTCTATAGCTCATGGAATCATTTATTCAGCTTGTGCCTCTGTTTGTGTTGTAGGTTCAGTTAGTTGGTGTTGGTGCCGAGGACATCGTGGATGGTAATGGAATGTTGATTCTTGGTCTGATGTGGATGATTATCTTAAGATTTCAGATTGCAGAAATTTCTGTGGAAGTAAGTTACAGGACAATGATTATACCATACTGGTGAAATTGTGTTCTGACAACAATGGCCAACTTTTTTGTATAGGACGATGGTTCTAGTGAAAGAAAATCAGCGAAAGAAGCGTTGCTGCTCTGGTGTCAAAGAAAAACCAAAGGGTAATTGTACAGTAGTTAAGACTAACAGATGAAGTCACTGTCAGGGCAGAAAAAAATAATTTTCTTCCTGGGAGCACAACCTGGAGACAAAAATTTCCTGCGCTAAATCTGCATGTGCATAAACATATAGTGTTCTAGCTGACCATGGTTTTAAATTCCAGGAATAATGTCTGTCAACCATATGTTGTTGCGCCCATAGTGGGACATGGGTGTTAAGGTTTCCTTCAAATTTTCAATAGCAAATTTTCATTCAAACGAATTCCCTGCAGCTGTTTAATATTTCCTGCGAGCAGTGCTCGCGTGCGCACCTGTTTTTTTCCAGCCCTGATCACGGTACAGGAGTGAACCGATTGCATGAAACTCTTAACTACTATTTTGTAGTTAAATTGTAGTTAACTCGAAAATTAATTGGTTTACTTTCGCAGTAACTGTAGTTAACTTTATATTAAACCTTTTTATACACCAGCCCCTGATATTTAACTTTTCCGTACACTAGATATCCTGGAGTGGACATTCAGAATTTTAGTACCAGCTGGAAAAATGGTTTGGCATTCAATGCATTAATACATAAACACAGGTGATTGCATTGAACACAAGATTTTTGTTTTGATTGAAATTATATTTCCAACCACGTCAAATACTGTGCTACATTCTATATTCATTTCCTTTGAAGGCCGGATCTGATATCGTACGATTCACTGAGACCAAGTAATCATGAATTCAATATCAATAATGCTTTCGACGTGGCTTGGGGCAGTCTTGGCATAGCAAAACTGCTGGACGCGGAAGGTAACCAATCAGATTCGAATTTTTTTAAAGACGCAAAAAATTCAGAGTACACTTAGCGATGGAAGAAATGATGTTTCTGATGTTACTCTGAGTGTATATCCACACCGGGCAGACTGAAAAGTTCGAACGAACCCGCGAATCAGAAACATATATTTACCTGAGTACATAACATTAAAACACACACATCTCTTATGATCATAAGAACACATCGGTATCGAAGATACTATATAGACGTAACATCACAAACATCATATTCACCAGACTGAGAGTACACAAGACCAACACAGAAAAAATCATAATATATATAGACTTAGTTCCGAAATACCACACACTTGAACTGACTTGACCTCGTAGCGCGGTTGGAAGAGCATAAAGGTCGCGGGTTCAATTTCCACCGTGTTTAGGCAAACTTTTCAGCCTGTCCGGTGTGGATATACACTCAGTACATAACATCAAAACACACACAAAAAATATGATGGAAGAAATTATTTACATAATTTTCTCGACACTTGGATGCCGTATCTGTCAGATGATCACACCATATTCAGCACGATATTACTTGGTGAATTGTAGAATATTGTAGACGTATTAATACTGCTCATACTGGACTTCAACATTCGTTTATGAATTGTTGTTTTCTTGTCAGACGTGAACTGTCCACGACCCGATGATAAATCCATCATGACCTACATCTCTGCATATTATCATTATTTTGCGAAAATGAAAGTTGAAGAAACGGGCGGTAGAAGAATTGCTAAGGTAAAAAATGATTTTCAAAAGAAGGAAGGTCAACAAGCATATGTAACGAATGAGACGTGTTTTTATTAAATATTCGGCTATCAATGATTCCTCGCCCTCATTTCAACAGATTGTTGGTGTGATGATGGAAATTGATGAGATGAAGAAGCAATATGAGAACATGGTGACGTCGTTGTTGGAATGGATACACAAGAAGATCTTAGAACTACAAGAAGATTTTACAAGATCCTTGCCTGTTGTTCAGAAGGAAATGCTTCGGTTTAAACATTTTAGAACTGTTGAAAAACCGCCAAAGTGAGTTCGCTTGGAGAATTTTAATTTGTGATCGCCATACCATTCATTAATTTAAATGTACCTGTAAATTAAAGACAGTTTGTTCTGGAAATTCGTATAAGAAGAGTACTTCCAATTTGACTTTACTAAACACTGTAGGTATCATAAGGCTTATCAAGACGACCTTTATTGGACCTTTAGGAAGAACAGTTTAGAAGTGATTGGGCTATCCAGTGTAAAATTTGTTTAATTAAAGTTTCCTGCTGTAGTATCACTGGACCAGTAAAGGATTATCCTTACGTGACCTCTATGGAGGATGGTTCAGAACTGAAGAAGCTATCTAGAAGAAATAAAGTTTAGTTAGTTACTGTAAGTTTAATTATTCAACTATTTTGGTTAGAAATACAGAGAGAATGAATATTGAGCTGCATCTGTTCGCCGTCAATACAAAGATTCAAGCGAACAAACAAAGTCGTTATATCGTACCATCTGGCAAGATGATAGTTGATATCAGTAAAGCCTGGGAGAACATGGAAGGCGCTGAACACGAGCGCGAGACTGCTCTTCGAAAGGAACTATTGAGGTGGGTTACTTGTATTGTAATAACTGCACATAAAGGGCATGTGCCTCCTACCGATCCCTGCAATATACAGTTGTCTGTTTATGATTTCATCTCCATTTTGGCCCTACCAAATCTACTCTTCATTCCAGTTTGACTCTACCAAACACAGTAGGTTTTATATTGGTACTCCGTTTTCCTCGTGTAGTAACACTGGATCAAAAAGAGAACGGAAAAGCGAGAACTAAATAAAAAAATAAATTTACAGTTATATTTTACATTTTTCAGACAAGAAAATCTCAGACAGTTGGCGGAAAAGTTCAACAGAAAAGTGAGTTTTTTCCTCATTTCGGACTATTTCTTAGCTTTGGCGAATTATGAAGATCTTGATATTTTTAGCGTGGTTTGATGTTATGTATACTCAGGTGAATATAATGTTTTTTTATGTTACTCGGAGTGTATATCCACACCGAACAGGCTGAAAAGTTAGCCTGACCACGGTGGGAACCCACCTTTCCACCCAACTTTTCAGCCTGTTCGGTGTGGATATACACTCAAAGTAACATAAAAAACCCCACAAAAGAGACATTATGAAGATCTATTTCGTTTTTTCCAGGCCATGTTACGGGAATCGTGGCTAGATGATATGATGCATGTGCTGGAACAAGAAGAAAGTGGCGATGATATTTCCACAGCTGACAGTACTTTGAAGAGACATGAAGCTATTTCACACGATATACAATCAAGGGTAAAATCAGCCACATTTACTTTCGCGATTTAAACCTACACAAGGAATTAAAATTCTTCACAAAAAGTGATGTAAAGTGCTTTGTGATGTCTGTTGAAAACCACTTACAGTATGTGTGAATACCTAACGTGCAATGTTGAAGAAAATATTTTATGTAAATATTTTTGTTTTTAGGAAGATAGGTTTAACGTTGTATTGTCCATAGTGCAACAACTTGAGAGTGAACAGTATCATGGTATTGTCGCTGTTAAGAAAAGGTAAACAACAAAAAATGTTGCCCTCGCTGCTCTGGTTTAGGTAATAAGTGCAATCCTTGAAGAAATTAAATTGATTTCATGATCCGACACTCCAGTCTAGGGAGTACATATACAATGTACTGTGTGCATATTCTGATGCTTGCTGTTTATAGGGAAGTCATAATTATAACCAAATGGACAAAATTAAAGAAACGAGTAGCAGTTCGTCATAAGAAGTTGCTGGAACTTGCGAAACTTGTTGGAGTATTCAGGGATATTGAAGACGTAGGAGGGGCCTTGCAGAATCTTGAGGTGATGTACAATATACGACTGGGGTATAGGATTTGGAAAATAACTTGATATCGTGAAGGAAGGACTAACTAACCTAATTTTATTAGACTGGAGTAGTCAATTTCTCAATCAGTCGAGGCTCATCTAACCAGTGCGCCACCAACATCCCAAGAAATTCATAATAAAAGCTTTTCTTTTTATAGATTCCACTAAAATCGATCGACTATGGCAAGCATTTGGCAGATGTGGAAAGCTTGCTACAGAAACACTTGATCGTAGAGAAAGAAATCACAATGCAGTCTCAGAGACTGAGAGAAATTGATAAAAAATATAACAGTTTGATGAACGTAGATCATCCACAAAAGAATGTCCTGGATAAACATTATAGATCTCTGAACGAATTATACAAGGTATAATATGGACTCGCATATTCTAAATCTACTGCAGCACTACAGTAGATTTGGCTCACCTGAAGCGAATTCGGATGTTTCCGATGGTCCTTTTTCAGAGAGTTTTATTTTTCCAGACAATATCATCGTTGTCAAACGAGAGAAAGTTGAAGCTTGAAGAATCTCGTCGCCTTCATGCATTCTATCAAGAATGGGAAGAAGAAGATATTTTTATCAAAGAGAAAGAAAGAGAAGCGGTTTCTAAAGACGTTGGAAGAGATTTAGTCAGCTTAACACGGTTGTTGAAGAAACACGAGGTACAGATGGACAAACATTTATTAATAATTCATTAATAATAATTTATTAACAACAGTTAGAGGCCCTAAAATGCTTATTGTGGTTGTTACATGTTTAGGAATTTATATACTGTAGTACTCGTTTAAATATCCCGTTTAAAGGCCATTGGTCCTGGGTATATCGTTGTGGAGACATGTCATCCCTTCTACATGTCATTGATAATTTTTTACGTTTTGCTTTTCCACGTAATTTGCAGGACTTGAAGGCCACCGTTACGAAACATGAAAAATCTTGTGATGCAGTTTGCACGAAAGGCCAGGCTATGATCGAACAAAGTCATTATGCAGCAAACGATATTCTAATGAAAGTGAAATTACTTCAGAATAATTTTAGTCACTTGAAGGAATTGGTTGAAATCAGAGGTGACAGATTGAAAGATGCCGTGCAGTCACTTCAGGTAAAACCTCTTCAGGTGATAGCCTGTCTTCTGAAAGGATTGGTTTTGTGTGTTTATATTTGTGTGTAAAGTGGTACAATAGATTAGTCTCATTAGTAATTTTCATGAATATTTTAGTATTATTCGGATGCTAATGATGCTGAATCCTGGATAAAAGAGAAAAACGTTTTGGTTGGAAGTGAAGATTATGGTAGAGATGAACAAACAGCACAGGTAGATTGCGTATGATTCTTCGTCTTTATCATACCATTGTCACTCTTTAGCCGGTATAAGTATCGCTTAACATTACATCAAATGACTTTTGCAAAAAAGTAGTAAGTATTAGGTCAAGTTGGTGTTACTGTAGTGTTCTATTAGGGATGGGAATAGAGTTGTAAGGATTAGGAATAGTTTAGAGTAATTCCATGCCATTTCAACACAGGCATGACACCCACCCTCTCCAAATTTCTTTATATTTTGCAGGCAGTTAACATTGTGTGGGAATAGTTTAAGTTCAAAATTTGAGCATCGTAGCGGCTGCAGTAGTTTTTGAGATATCGCAATTCGAAATATGGCCCGAAAAGCAAAAAAGTGGGCGTGGCCAGTCCTAAATTCATCATTACCCTATTTTACCTTTTGACCTGTAACTTCATACCCGTACATGGTATATCCATCAAAATTTGCACAAATATGTATTTGTATGTGAAGATTTCAAATATTGCACTTTCATCTTTGTATCTGCAACCAGTAATGTGTTATGGCACAGCAAAGAGTCTAATTATGTGTTTCTGAAGACACGAAATATACATCATCTTTATTGGAAAAAATTTTATGGAAGCCATACAGACACAACAGTACTTTTTATTCCACATCATATCCACATGCTATTCTACTTTTAAGCAAAATTTGGTGATGGTTAGTTGCCTGCTTTAAAAAGTAGAGCCCTTTAAAGTTGTCGTATTTTTTAAATAACTTTAATAGTACGTTTTGGATGTTTGTTAAGAATAAAATACATTCATTGAGAAATGAGACTGCCAAATAGCTTAATGTTTGATTCTATCATTCTTTTTTAATAGTACATTATGTTCTCCAAGAGTAACTGTTATTTCTTGTATCAAATTGCCTTTGATCAAAATCGATGCTGTATATATAGAGATCACTACTGTTTATCCATGAATGTGCGTAAGACTTCTTGGTCTTTAGGCTGCAGTTTGTACTGCCTCCCAGTGACTATTGTTGGAACACCAATGTTAGAAATAATGTTCTCATCCGAAACCCAACAAGTATTAGTAATTGACCAATTATTATCAATTATTCATCCAATAATCTACCCGATTCTGATTTTCTATGATGTCATAATTCATTTCGAGATTTTAATGATAATTTCCAACGTAACATGTTACTAGTAGCAACCAAAGTTTGTTAAACCTGTACATAAATGACACGCTTCACGTATTATTTCGTCGCGGCAACGGTTTGCTCCACACCTACTATGCAACACGCTACTGTTCGCGCAAGAGATTAAACAGTTGTTGTTTTCACATAAAAAAGTGCATTCAACGTGTATCACCGCGCAATATATATGATTTTTAAAGTGCGTATTTTCTCAACAATCGGTTTACACAATCGGAAAATACAAATTATTCTACCGATTCCGATTGTCTACCGATAAGCAAAAATCGAGGATTCCGATTATATATATTTTTTTATTAAAAACATCTTGTAACACGATAGCTAATCAACTAAAAAAATATTAGCAAGGTTGTCGTTACTTTTCACTAGGCCGTGTACTTACAGACAGTATAAGAGATTCCCATGCACCCACCCTCCCCGAACCACCCAAATAATATTAGAAAGACATTCAAAGTTTATTTTTCACTCCAACCCCACCCAGATAAAATTATATAAAAAATTTATTTCTTTCATTCAAACTTTAGCGGCGGCATAACCGAAAGTTCGTTTCATTGAATTTGTTTTTGGCTTCAACAACATCAACTTATTTTTGTTATTTTTTAATTCATATCGATCTCAATTATATAGTTTAAACATGTCCGAAATGTTATCGTGAAATTGGCATGTAAGTGCTTTTGATACATATTTTAGTCGTTGCTCCGTCCTTCTTTCACCTAACGTTTTCCAATCTAGTTTCTTTAAAATATCTATGGAGCTTATTTCATATGAATCACCCGTAATAACTTTTGCAGCTCAGTTTTGGAGTTTCTGAAGATTGCCTCTTAAAGATTTGCCACAGTTACCCCAAATCATCGAGCAGTAATCAAAGTGTGGTTGGACTAAAGCTCGATAAAGATGTTTAAGAGTTTCCGTTGAAACGTATGGCTGACACGAGTACACGACGCAATTATCGGTCAATCGCTAACAAGTATCCTCTTACTGGCCAGAAATATGATCTTGCGATGCACTTTGGGTGCATAAACCTTATTAATTTTTGCATTTCTTTGATCATTGCCAACTTCTTCAATCAAACCAAGCCATTTTTCATCATTTTACAAGCATACAATAAAAGCGTTCACTGAAAGTACAATTGGTTCACGAGCAGGGGTAGATAAGAAATAAATTGTAGTGCATACTTTTGATCCATTGATATTCTTTTTGTGTATGTACTATTAATAAATATGTAATTTTTAAACTTTTAAAACAAATTTTAAATATGCACTATCAATAAAGAAGGATCGAATGAAACATTAAGGTATTTGGCAGTCCCATTTCTCAATGAATGTATTTTATTCTTAACAAACACCCGAAACGTACTATTAAAGTTATTTAGAAAATACGACAACTTTAAAGGGCTCTACTTTTTAAAGCAGGCAACTAACCATCACCAAATTTTGCTTAAAAGTAGAATAGCATGTGAATATGATGTGGAATAAAAATTACTGTTGTGTCTGTATGGCTTCCACAAAAATTTTTCCAATAAAGATGATGTATATTTTGTGTCTTCAGAAACACATAATTAGACTCTTTGCTGTGCCATAACACATTACTGGTTGCAGATACAAAGATGAAAGTGCAATATTTGAAATCTCCACATACAAATACATATTTGTGCAAATTGTGATGGATATACCATGTACGGATATGAAGTTACAGGTCAAAATGTAATATAGGATAACGGTGAATTTAGGACTGGCCACGCCCACTTTTTTGCTTTTCGGGCCATATTTCGAATTGCGATATCTCAAAAACTATTGCAGCCGCTACGATGCTCAAATTTTGAACTCAAACTATTCCCAGACAATGTTAACTGCCTGCGAAATATAAAGAAATTTGGAGAGGGTGGGTGTCAAATCAGTTTTTTTTGTGTTGAAATGGAATTACTCTTTAGGCATACGAAAGCGCTTTATTTAATTTGTGGTTGTTAATAGGAATATTTTTACTCGTTCAGCAGTATTGATCGTTCTATTTTGCAGTCATTACTCCAAAGACATGCTCATATTCACGACGAAATTGAAGCATTCAGAAGTGATGTGAAGAAACTGGAAGAACAAAGCCAACTCATGAATGAGACAAATCAGACGAAAAGGAACGAAAATAAACAAGTAAATAGAAATTGGTTTCTTTTATAAATCTACTGATAATACATCCTACTGTACTATTATAATATTTTGCCTGTCTGATGTCATTTTAATTATCTTAGATATTTTTTCTTGGGCACCAGGTGGCTGCAAATGTGTTTTTATTGATGCTACTGGATAGTAGGGAAAGTAGGGAACATTTTTTGGGGGCAATTGACCAAACATAATTTTAATGTAACTCATTGATAAGCTGGGGTAAATTGGTGTACAAGTAAGAATTGCTCCAAATTCTAATGTTTCTGTAATTGTGTACTGCTGTAGGATGATGTTGGAGTTGATTCGAGTGAGCCAAGTTATGAAACGTTTTATGAAGAACAAGAAATAGAATTGGAGGAAGAAGTGGAGGAAGTAATTGAAAAAGAAGTAATTAAAGATGTTGTCAAGGAAGTGAAGATTCCTCAAGCTAAAGCACTTTATCCTTTCACTGGATCAGGAATTACTATGAATAAAGACGAAGTAAGGGCTATATTTATGGCTATTCCCACCATACGTCTTAAGTGCTTCGTCATTTTGTTGTATTATATGCTTACATTATCATAACGGTGGTAATGCGAGCTTTTTTGTCGGTCAGGTTACTGACTTTTTTCAGGGATTTGTTGTGTAACCACGTTACCCTGTGGCCATGACAGATTCGCTGGAAAAAAAATTGAAAATCCACAGAAGGCCATAGAATGGAAATTGTATGGACATTTATTGGAAGTAGAATGGATTTTGATTATCCATAATAATTGTATACTACCATGCAGAGACGCCGGAATATCGATAATTGGGGGAGGGGGGGGGGCAGATATTCATATATTCGTGTTCTGCCCAATTAATTTCTTTTGAAATCGATTGTTTTTACAGTCTGTGAACACGAATATATGAATATCTGCCCCCGCAATTATCGATGTTCCGGCGCCTCTGCTACCATGCAGATGCTATGGATATAGTATCGAAATAGTATGGATATACTATGGATTCAGTGGTGCAATTGCAAATTTCATAGTATGGATTTCACATTTTTTCCAGGGATCATCACAGGTTTTTTACAACAAGATTGTTTGCCCGTATGAGTACAGCTTTTATATCTGACCGCTTTTGTTTTGTTTATTTTAGATCTTGTATGTTTTAGCAAAATCAAACAAAGACTGGTGGAGTGTAAGGTACTACTATAGCAGATACAATAATTATACAATTTTCAACGAATGGAACACTGTGGAGATCGGGAGGATGTCAAGCTACTTCAAACATACAATTTCCTGTATAATGGCTAAAAGATTAATTCTCTTTCAGGCGCCAAACTTCCCGCCAGAGTGGTTACGTTCCAGCGAATTACATCAAGGAAATTGAACCAAGGGTTATCAAGAAGATGGCGAAAGAGACGGTGATGGTGCCAGAAACTATCAAAGTGAAAAGAAAAGTTAAAAAGAAGATACAGGTGGAAAGAAAACGAGAAGTTGAACCGAAAAGAAAATCTCCACCAGTTTCTTCACGCCTGGGTAGAAACAGAAGTAAGTAAACATCAAATCTTGTCTTGTGTGCGTTTTGGTGCGTGGTTCTTTTGGTGTAGAATGTCTTCTGAAATAACCTTTTGGTTTCGAAGATAAAAGTAGACGTGGTGTGAAGCGACATTTTACCGCTCATTTTGATCGAGATAATGCCGCCGTAAGACAGTTGACTCTTGGAAATATGTACCAGAAGTTACTGGAGTTATCAGAGGTTAGTTTGTTTTATTGTAGCTAGCATTTAACTTACTGTATTTGATATGGTAATATTCAAACATTGATTTCGTTTCACACAGATAAGACAAGAGAATTTGAAATATTCGCAGAAATATTTTCGATTCTGTCACGAGAGCGACGAACTTGAAATGTGGATTGCGCGCAAGGTAGAAATATGTAATGGTGACTTTTTGTGTTTTGTGAATGTATTTCTTGCACAATCATAAAGCTGGAAGACAGTATTACTTACTTGCTGACTCACAGTTTGAGGGTCAGAAAATTTTTGTTGTTGGTAGCACAATGATGCATACACCATTTCCATCTCTGTGATTGTGGGGTTTAATTCCTGTAATATGCAGTTTGTGTCTAATTATAAGTAATTATTCGCTTATAGGAAAAGTACTTCCAGTTTGAGACTACAGGGGTATCAATTTCCAAATAACGCCCACGATATATCTTTATTTACATAGGAAAAATGGTTAAGTACTGAAGCCGTTTGTGGTGATGACGAATATTTTACAGCTAAGAAGCGATTAGAGGTGCGGTATTAAAAGGAGTTTTAATAATGTGTGTGAGTAGTAATGCTGATCCTTGTATTTTTCACCCACGTATAGAAACTTGTACGAGAAATGGCCGCAAATGCCAGTCGCTTGGACGTGATTAGTGGCCTTGTGAGGGAACTACTTGAATCAGAGAGACCTGATATTCACGAAATTAAGAATAGAAAAGAATTCATTGTAAAAAGGTAAACTTGTAGATTATTGAACAATGTATGGATTTAAGCTTTATGCTGGGTGACTCCATCAGCGAATGCTGTTCTCCCTGCGGGCCCTGAAGAGGTTGAATTTAATGTGGGTAAAATGTTTTTAGGTGGAGTAATTTAAAGATCCTTGTGGAGGGAAAGATGAATGAATTGGAGGAGAAACATGGGTGAGTATTCGTAGAAAAAGATCTCTTCAACTCTTTAATGGGATTGAAAATGTGGTGGCACTTCTGTGACAAGTGTTTGATTCCACCAATATGCAATTGTCTGATTGTAATATCACTTGTGGGAAGAGTACAATAATGTAGTTCCAGTTTGATTGCAGGGAACTGTGCAGCTTTTCCTTCTGTACTCACACTGGATCAATAATGATGGCCCTTACAAAACTGACAAAAATTCTTGTTAATTCTTATTCGTAGTGCTCAGTTGTTCAACAATTCCTGTGATGAATTGGTTTCTTGGATGAAAGAGAAAGAGAACATTTTGTCTGGAAATATTCACGATCTTGATTTAGAAACTGTTCGGAAACTTCAACGCAAACACCAGGTCAGTAAGAAAATTTTTGATGTACTGTACTGTACTATACATAAATTTAAATTGTATAATGTTAATAAATTTTTTACATTTGATATTAATATTATTTTCATAGGACTTTGAGAGGGAATTAATACCTTTCGAAAAGAAACTACAGAACATTAAGGAACAAGCTAACAGGTTGACTATTTTCTTTGTTATCTTAGAAAGTAATGCTATGAATGTTTATACAGTAAAAACTACTAACTACGCTGTACAATTCATCTTCACAGTTTAGTCCAACGTCATCCAGGGCAGGTCAGTCAAATTCGCAAGAAAGAAATGGAAACACAGAAACTCTTCAACTCGTTAAAGGTACAGTACTTGGATATTCATCTCATGGATGTGTTTGCCTTACGATTTTGGATGGTTCACTTCCATGGCAGGATTTTACAATTTTCATTCTGCTTATGATGTCATTAATTCAGCCTTTGACATGAAGAGAAGACAGATATTTAAAAAATAAGAGTTTTTGCTTATGTTGTACAAACAAATGTTTATTTCACTCTTTTCAGCAAAAAGCTGTGAAACGAAGTACGTCGTTAAATGAAGCCTATGGTCAGCAAGGGTTTTTGGCTGACTCTAAAGATCTGGTAAGATTAGATAAGCTGTTTAGGTGTTGGTGCCATAGTGGTTAGTGTATGTGCATCACACCTCTGACTGATTCTGTCTGAACATTATAGTATTTGATTTCTTGCAGCTCAACTGGTCACTGGACAAGAAGAGAGTGCTGGAATTCAGGGAAAAGCCTCAAGATATTGAAACTGCGAAAAAGATGATTGATAGTCACAAAGCGTTATGGGAAGATGTTAATTCTTATAAAGACAGGTCAGAACGAAGTAAAGTTTTATGTGTGATTGAAGCACTCAGACGAAATGACATTATATTTATACTGCATATACAACGCGGGATGTACAATCAACATATACATACAACGAGCTACACAGATATGATTGTAAGACTGTAAAAAGTGACTTCGTATAATATTACTACTTCTTGTCCTCGTTGTATACAGCGTACTTACCAGCTATACAGGGTGTATCAAAAAAAACTGAACAGATTTGAAATTGCTCTCAATTTCGCAAAACACCTATTTGTATCTGGTTTTTTATATATATAGCTTCTTTGGGTACTTATAATGTAAAATATTGAAAAAAATTCTCGATCTCAAATTTTGTGAACCAGGGGGGTGTGTCTTTTGCAACAAACTAAAAATGGCTCGCGCACAAAATTTAAAAGCAGTAATCATATTTTGAGTTAATAGATTGAAAATTTGTCGGGTGTTTAATTGTTGTACAAAATTTCAGACAATTTGGTTTAGTTTAAGCCCTTTAACTATTCATTTTGTTCTAAAAAGTCAGCCTTTCGCATGCTTAATTAATGCCTTTACCTAATTTGCATATTGCTGACATATGCAAATTAGGCAAATGCATTAATTAAGCATGCAAATAGCTGATTTTTCGGGAAAATTGTAACTTTGCGTGAATAGTTAAGGGGCTTAAACTAAACCAAATTGTCTGAAATTTTGTACAGTAATTGAAATCCCGACCAATTTTCCATCTGTTATCTCAAAATATGATTGCAGCTTTTAAATTTTGTGCGCGAGCCATTTTTAGTTTGTTGGAAAAGACACACCCCCCTGGTTCACAAAATTTAAGTTCGAGAAATTTTTTTCATTATTTTACATTATAAGTACCCAAAGAAGCTATATATATAAAAACCAGCTACAAATAACTGTTTTGCGAAATTGAGAGCAATTTTAAATCTGTTCAGTTTTTTTTGATACACCCTGTAGAGTAGATCTGGAACAAGGGGGTATCATGGACTTTGCCCTCGGGATATTTTATCCCTCGCGGTAATGTTTTAAAAATACCATGGTCATGTGGTACAAACCCATTTACCTGGTTGGTCAAGTTAGAGTGAAGCGTAATATTTCAATTGGTCTGTTTTAGGTTCGATCAGCTGGTAGCCTATGGTAAAACTCTTCTGAAAAAGAATCCCAAGGCTGATCGAATACGAGACAACATAGTAGATCTCCAGGGCGAATACCAAACGTTGGCTGACATCTGGCAAAGACGTGACCAGGAATTACACCAAGATCTTGACTTGCTGGTATGAAATACTGTCTTATTATGCATTCTTTTTTATCATTCCTTTTCACAGTATTGCCGAATAGTTTCAGATTAATTGTTGACTTCTTATTTAGGTGTTTATCCGTGATGCTGAAAGAATAAACGCTATGTCGGCATCTCAACTGTCTTACTTAGCAAACGCTGAAACAGGGGTATGGTACACATCTTTGATTAAATAGTAGACGTATTGGTTGGGCCAGTGGCGAAGTCAGCCCGACAAATTGTTTACGCTATGCAAATATTTCCGTGTTAATAGATCGTGAAGACAATCAATTTCTAAAGAAATGAATAATGATTTCAAATTTGCATAGCATGACCAAATTTTCGGGCTGGTTTCGCCACTGGGTTGGGCGACAATGGTAATTGTATGTACTATATCGTTCACTTTTGTATACATTTTAGTTGGTTTCCTGCAGTATGTCCAAAGTTTCACCTTAATAACATACGAGGCGAATGCTTTCGCAGGTTTCTGTAAATCGCAATACAGGACGGGTTCTATTATTTCAGCACCAGAAAGCAATGTGATTGAATTATAAAACCACGGTGTAACCATGTGGAATTAATTTTGTAGGACTCCCTTGACGAGGTGGAAAGTCTCTTGAAGAAGCACAACGACTTTGGAAAGTCACTTGAGGCTCAAGAAGAAAAAGTCACTGCGTTAAAAGAAACTGCCGATTGTCTGGCTGGAGCTAATCATTATGACACCGAAAGGTACTGTACTGTATGTACGGATATTACAACATCTGAATATCACTGAATATGCCATTTTAGGGTCGGTGTTTTCAGGCTCGGTGTTTTCAGGCTCAGGGTTTTCAGGTTCGGTGTTTTCAGGCTCGGTGTTTTCAGGCTCAGGATTTTCAGGCTCGGTTGTTTTCAGGCTGGTGATTTCAAGGGTCGGTGTTTTCAGGCTCGGTTGTTTTCAGGCTCGGTTGTTTTCAGGCTCGCAGTTTTCAGGCTTGGCTGTTTTTAGGCTCAGGATTTTCAGTCTCGTTGTTTTCAGGCTCGGTTGTTTTCAGGCTCGCAGTTTTCAGGCTTGGTTGTTTTCAGGCTCAGGATTTTCAGTCTCGTTGTTTTCAGGCTCGGTTGTTTTCAGGCTCGCAGTTTTCAGGCTTGGTTGTTTTCAGGCTCAGGATTTTCAGGCTCTGTGTTTTCAGGGTCGGTTGTTTTCAGGCTCGGTGTTTTCAGTTTTAAACTGTTCTCTACAGTATATAAAGGCCCAGTGAAGTGGAGGCCTGCAGTGTTTGTCACAGGGAAAAAGGCAGTCTTCCCATATACGACTGTGGCATTTCTTTTCTTTATAGGATCTTGGCGAGAAAGGAGCTGGTGTTAAAGAGGCGTGGATCAGTGAAACAGCTTGCACAGGAAAGAAAGCACAAACTTTTGTCGAGCAAAGTTTTACACCAGTTCTTGTGGGATGTAAACGAGGTAAGCAGCTTAGTTCTGCTCGAGCGTTAAGTATGTTCTTCTTGCGAAAAGCCATTGCTCGTATCGTTGATATGTTTTTAATGTTTACCAAAACAGACATAATAGCAAAGCTGCAGTAGACTTGTGCTGGCAGTGTGTTCATGTGTTAGCAATGTTTGCCGGTTCCCAGCCTGTTGACTACAGTAGTTGTCAGTGGCATGCTTGCAACAAGTTGACAAACTGACAACATTGTTACAACTGGTTGAAAAGCTTGCTACAAACCTGTTGTGAACTTATCTTGTTGAGAAGACGAACGCATCCTGTTGACAAGATTTGAGATTTTCGCGTGTGTAACAGACACAAATCATTAACATTTCTTCTTTCGTTCCTGCAGTTCGTATCTTGGATAAACGAGAAACTGCTAGTCGCGTGTGATGAGAGTCACCGCGATGCAGCCAACATTAACAAGAAGATTTTAAAACATCAAGCATTTGAAGCTGAAATCACTGCGAACCAACCAGAGTATAAACGACTTTGCCAGGTATATTGTGAACAATTTCTTTTACTAAAAATTACTTTGATTAGCCAACTTCACTGTGCATTGTTCGTTTCAGAATGGAGAAAATCTGCTCGCTGAAGGCAATCCTGGGTGTGAAAATGTTTCTGAAAGAATGAAGAAGCTTAATGATTTGTGGTCAAATTTACTAAAATGTTCATCAGAGAAAGGAATACGATTGAATCAAGCAGCCGACCAACTGAGATTGACTCGACTTTTGGAGGATGAAAAATTGTGGTTAAACGATATGGAAACACTGCTCTCATCTTCTGATGTTGGCGAAACTTTGATGGACGTGAAATTTTTACTACGGAAACAACAGGTTCGTTGACTTATTCGTGGTATAGTGGTTAGCGCATGTTACTCTGCAGTTTTTCTTCAACATTCTTGTTTTCTTAACATTGGATAAAAACGATGACCCTTGCAATGACAATATACATATATTGTTAGGTTAGTAAAGTTTAGTTTTAGATTGATCTCTAGTTTGTAATTTTTCACCAGAGTCAAGAAAATGAAATACAGGTACACCAAGAAAACGTGGAGAGTGTCGAAGAAAAAGTTGCGTTCATGCGACAACAGCAATTCTTTGATATTGTGAAAATTAGCGATGATGTAACACGCTACATCAACAGGTAAGCTGAATTACAGTACATCTTTCGGAAGAAGTGTAAACGGGTCTTCACTAATATACAAAATTACAATTCTCTCTCTTAGGTTCAGTCAAGTTTGTGATCTGGCCAGTGCTAGACATGCTCAGTTGGATGACTCCCTGGCATTTCATCAGTTTGGACGAGATGTTGACGATGAACTATCCACCATTCAAGAACATCTCTATCATGTCTCATCCAAGGACCTGGGAGCGAGTTACATTGCGGTCCAAAATTTACAAAGACGTCATCAGGTTTATATTGGAGATGTTCCCATTTGACTACCTCGATCTCACTGCCTTAAAATACATTTGATTGGCTAATCGGGTAGATTACTGTAAATGCATCTGATTGGTTAAAGTGCGACAAACCTCAAATACGATTTTTTGTATGTGTGATATTTGGGTCATTCGAAGACGAAATGTAATATATCTTTATAATAAAAAATCCCATCTTGATCAACTTTTTCACTGTCAGAGTTTCTCGATATGATGTCATTTGGAGGAATTGCAAATTACTTTTCCTTTGCTGCTTTTTGTATAAAAATTTATCTAATGACATCATATCTGGAACTTTGACAGTGAAAAAGTTGATCAAGATGAGGTTTTTTACTATAAAGATACTTTACATTTCTTCTCAGAATGACCCAAATATTACAGATACCAAAAAGTATGTTTGCGGTTAATCGCACTTTAAAGGTAGCGATAGCGGCAGTGGTAATGGAAGTCAAAATCTGATCTCTGTATTGGCTTTAATTTATTGTAAAGGGACATTAGTTAGTTTTAAATACTGAAAGCACCATCATATTACTAGGCGTTTGAAACAGAAGTGGCAAACCGTCAACAGAGAATAGACGAAGTTTTGGGCGCTGGTCAAGAGTTGATTGACAGTGGTCATTTTGCGACAGATCAGATTGAGGAGTGGTGTGACAGATTGACCGAATCTTGGGAACAGTTATTGGAAAAATGTACTCAACGGAGAAATATGCTTGGGGACGCTGCAGAGTCACAAAGGGTGAGATGACGGATGGCTCTATCATTCCTAAACTCTTTCCTCAAGAGGTCCAGTGTTTTACAATACTGTACAAGAGAAAATAGGAGTATTCAGAGAAATCCTGTCTGTCAGACCACCGGGTGTCCCCGCTGTTTGATTTCATGTAATGTAAAAGCTATAAAATCTATCGCAATGGAATAAAGATCATTGCATTCAGAAAGGACTAACTTAGATTTTGATATATAACACTTGATTTTGCATGTAATATTGAGCGAGATACAACCAAAGTAAAACTATTTATAATTTAGCAAGAATAACTACATCGGTAATAAATAAGGTTGTTTTATGCTAATTTTTGGCATTTTCAAAAATAGTAGTTCAACGTTGAAACATCAATAGCGCAGTAAATATTGTATGTAAATTCAAGTGCTATATATTATAATCTAAGTTAGTCCTTTCTGAATGCAATTATTTTTACTTAGTAACTTGGTAGGACATTGGTTGATGTAACAGAGATGTCTGTTACCATGATTAGATTTCTGCAACATGCATTGTCTGAATACAATTTCGCCTTTGAATGTTGGGTGCTTCTACCGGCTATCCCAAAAACTGGATACTGTTTGACTTCATGTTACGTAAAAGCTATAAAGGCTATCGCAATGTGCACTTGTTCATGAACACGGGACCAAAGCACAACCTATTTCAAATCTTAGTACATTTGCATTATTTAGTATTTTACCGAGGCCAACGAAGCAGATTCGTGGATGAATGAAAAAGCTGGTCTCGCCTCGAACCAGGATTATGGCAAAGACGAAAAGTCTTGTCAAAAACTGCTTGCAAAACACAATGCCTTGATAACTGATGTCGAAAGTTATGGCTCGGTTATCGACGAACTGGCTAAAGAAGGAAGACGATTGATTGAAAATAAACATTTTGATTCTGCTACCATTCAAACAAGACAGGTATGGAGGAGTGTTATATGATTACTCATGCATACATTAAAAAGTGAGCTGCAGTGGTTTGTGTCTATTGAAAAAATTAAAGACACCGTTCAAGGTTTTGAGAGAAGGACCTTGTAGTTGTTATATTACTAAGCAACTCCAGACGAATAGCTTTCTGCACTTTTTTTTATCTTTTTCAGGCAGTTGAAACACAAGTCAAGGCACTTTGATAAATTTCCTAATTTTATACCTTCGTATAATCTTTGAAAGGAAAAGAAAATTTAAGAATAATCTGAAGCTATATTATGAACAAGGGTGTGAAAGTTTTGGAAGAAAAATTAAAATATTTTTCCATGCATTTATAGTATATCGATGCTTCATTATACAAGAAGGAACGACACTTGTATGTAGGTTATAATGTCTTTGTTATCACCAGTCATAACTTCGTCATATTTTCATACTTTTTAGTTGGACCTTGATGAACAATACCTTGGTTTGAAAACTTTGGTTACAGTGCGGTTGAATAAACTTAACGAGGCAAATAAACTATATCAGTATTTAAAAGAAGTCGATGAGCTAGCAGATTGGATCAATGAACAGATACAAGTAGCTTCATCTGAAGAATATGGCCACGACTTTGAACATTTACAGGTATTGCATAACATGTGAACATAATCCCTTGTTATTTGAATTCGTTAGAACTTGCACTGCCATTTGCCATGGAGAATACCGTGGAGAACTTGATGTGAAATTATGAATTGGCGGAGATAGCAATGATGGTGAAACTGGCTAGGTGAATCGATGGTGGTGGTGATGATGATGATGGTGGTGGTGATGATGATGGTGGTGGCGATAATGGGGATTATGGTGGCAATGAGTATCATGGTGATGATGATAATAGTGATGTTTGTGGAAGTGGTTAAGATGGTGCTGTTGGTTTTTGTGGTGGTAGTGATTGTTATGATGCTGATAGAAATATATAATAAAGCTGATGATGATGTAATCATTGGTGGTGATGATGATTATATTTAGACCTCACTTTTCAAACACAGCATCATTGAAGGACCTTTCATACAACATTTTTAGGAGATTCAAGCTAAATTTCAAGACTTCACCCAGACCATTTCACTGAATTCGGAGATGTACAACCGATGTGACAGATTTGCAAAAGACTTAGTTGCTGAAGGTCACACAGAGACTGTTACGATAAAAGATGAACAGGATATTTTAAGGTTGGTTTTGCATTGGTTCGACTTCAAGGCGTATAAACACCTTTATAGATTAGGTATGACTATGCTCCTGTATTACCTTAACTACACCTATTTTTGTATAGATCGATGTGGCGTCAACTTCAAGACCAAATTTCTTCTCGTCAAGAGAGACTGCACAGTGCTTCAGAGATTCATAAATTTAGCAACGACCTTGACGACTTGCTGGATCGTATTCAACAGAAAGATAACTCTTTATCTTTCGACGATGTTGGCCGAGATGCTGGAACTGTCCAGGCCTTACAAAGACAACATGAAGTATTTGAACATGAGTTGAAACCAATGGGAAATGAAGTTTTGGCAATACTGAATGAATCCAGACGACTTAAAGAAGCTTACAAAGGTTTATTTTATGTTGTAATTCACGGACAGTGACACATTTAGCTGTTTAGTTATGTTTAGATCTATCAGCACTGTACCATGCTCTCAGTTTTCTAAAGGCCCAGAAAAGTAGGAAACATTTAAAGCTCGTCAGTTTCTTTAATGTTACCATCCAGGCCTTGGGAACATTGCTTTGGAAACAACATTTGTAAAATGTGATTTTTGTTGCAGGAATAATCCTGACCTTTAGAAAACATGTCTAGGAAACAATGTTTCCTAGTTTGCCCTGCTGGGCGCAACTACAGGAGTATTGTACAACTGTGCATGTATCTTCCACTGCTCAGATAACACAATAAATGTACAGCCGACTTGCTGCATAATTCATGCCGATTTCTTTCGTTGTTAGGTCAAACAGCTGAGGCGATTGATGAGCAGGAACATTTGATTTCAACAAGTTGGAATGAACTGACACAGAAGTCTAAAACTAGAAGGAAAAAACTGGAGGATTCGTTGCAGTTGTACAATCTAAGCAGTACCGTAAGTAGTCACCAAACACTAACATAACTAAAGTAATTTTACTCATTCAGGATAATTTTATCAGATCTCCACTATTCTCTATAGAGGAGTACGTAGTACCAGAGTACCCGAAGAAGCCCTGTAGTATTTGAGTCAAAGTGGAAGCATTAGTGTCAAATTCTCTGCATTTACAGCTAATTCAAAAAAGGTTGTCCTTTGCAAACCTTAAACTCTAAACCATAAACTTTAAACTCTAAGCGTGCATCATAATGGGAGCATCATTTAATCAGTTTAGAAATCATATATGGGGCGCATTTCTTAGAGACATGGCAAGTATATCCTTACGAAAACAATTCATTCAAAAATAGCTGCAATATTTAACTACTAAGCTTGAAACTTGTGATCCCATTAAGCTTTGCACGCTTACGCCCGTATTCTAAAAGCTCACTCACACTCAATGAGTGGAAGTTCAATCTCAGCTTCTCTTGAGCGTCAATGCTGTTTTTGAATAGCTGGAGGGCTAGTGTCATACCTTACTATGTGACTACTCACCCTCCAGCTGTTCAAAAACAGCATTGACACTCAAGAGAAGCTTAGATTGAACCTCCACTCATTGAGTGTGAGTGTGAGTGAGCTTTTAGAATACGGGCGTTAATGTTTTTAAAAGGTTTAGAGTTTAAGGTTTGCAAAGGACAACCTTTTTTGGATTAGATGTATACAATCTAACCATCTCATTATGTGGTATGTATGCATTTAGATTCGTGATTTAACGTCGTGGTGTGCAGAAATTATCCATTCAATGGAAATAGTCGATGTTGTGGATGACATTCCGTCGGTGGAGTCACTTCTCATAGGACATGATGAGAGAAAGAAGGAAATTGAAGCTCGAGAGGAAATGTTTGGTAGTGTCATTGCACAAGGAGAACAGATGATCGAATCAGGACATCATTCCAGTGAAGAGGTGAACAATAATTAAACATTAGTTTTATAATGAAAAAATCTTAATCTTTGATCATTTTCATCTCATATCATATCATACCATACCATACCATACCATACCATATCATATCATACCATACCATACCATACCATACCATACCATACCATGCATACCATACCATACCATACCATACCATACCATACCATACCATACCATACCATACCATACCATACAGGTACCATACCATACCATACCATATCATACCATACCATACCATAGTAACCATACCATATCATATCATATCATACCATACCATACCATACCATACTATGCCATACCATACCATACCATATACCATACATACCATACCAATTTCAACTAATTTTATATTATCAGTATAATTGGATTAGTGCAAGATAGACATAAACTTTTTATTCGTTTACAGATAAGTGAAAAAGTGGAGTTATTGCTGAACGAAAGAGACAGGTTACATGAAAGCTGGACGCAATGTCAGACACAATATGATCAAATGTACGAACTCGCTGTGTTTATGAAAGAAGCGAAACAAATTGAAACAATTATGAGTTCACAAGAGGTAAGATATTTATTATTATGAATTACACTATTCCAGTTAGCTTGAGAGATAACCCACGCGACATGAACTTTCAGATATAGTTACTATCAAATTCACACAGTGCATATCCAAAGACCAATACATGTCTTTTCTCTACGTACAAAAGTAGACAGTATCGTCTCGCTGCAAAGTTGGTTGTGTATACGATTCCTGAACTTTTATCCTGATAAAGTTAAGATAGTTTTATCTGGTTCATAAATTCTAGCTTGTGATGGCTGGAGCGGAACTTGGGAGTGCTGTAGACGAAGTTGAATCACTCCTCAAGAGACACGAGAACTTGGAAAAACTTGTCTTAAATCAAGAAGAAAAGATAGCGGCTTTACAGGAATTATCTGACAACCTTGCAAGTCACGAACATTTTGCTAGTGATGTGTTAAGGGAGCGAGTAGATGTTTTGTGTCAACGTCATGAGAGGCTGCAGAATCTGCTCGAGCAAAGACGTGATAATTTAGAAGATTCGAAGAGGCTGGCCCAGTTTTATCAGGATATTGTGGAGGTAGGAATAAATGCTTTAAATTTTAACTGGATTGGTGGGCACCTGGGTAAGCTGGCTCAGCCCCTAAATAAAGACAGTTTAATGTAGTTTAACTTCACGTTTACTGTATCTTTTCAAACAGTTAAATTCTTGGATTACTGAGAAGCTTCAGACTGCTTCGGACGATTCTTATAAAGACCCAAGTAATCTGGAAAGCAAGCTCAAAAAACACGCTGCATTCTGCGCCGAAATCACAGTTCATCAGGAAACTATTAATGATGTCAAAACTATTGGAGACGCATTAATAAGTAACGAACATTACGCCAGCGATGATATTGCACAGCGACTGGAGTACTTGGAAAACCGCTGGCAAGAGTTACTGCAGTCGTCAAGTATAAAAAGCCAAAGGCTTGCGGAAGCGAGAGATCACGTGAAGTTCAAACAACAGGCTGATACCTTGGAAATGTTGGTTAAAGATAAGGTAT